>JXTC01000295.1:69302-97651 GCA_002914845.1 Trema orientale
TAATAAAGTGATGAATAAAGATATCGTTCCCACAGAGAAATTGCTATAATTCGTTAAGTACTAATCTACACTAGTTATCAATTTATCCAAACAATCAATTTGAGAATTCTAAAATTAAAATTTAAACTAAAAGAAAATAAGAAAATAAATAAAATAAAATTAAGGAGCACAAGTAATTTATCAAATCACCAATAAAAATAAACCTAGGATTATAATTTTCACTCTACGTATGCCTGAATTACTAGTTACCCTCTTTGAATTACTATTTATCCCGAATTGCCAATCAAGAACCCTAGTGTATCTACAAGCCTGTTCCGACAGTCATGTAGAAATATCTCCTCTAATTAACTCACTATATTCTTATGTGAATTAGATTAAGAAAAGATTCATTAAGAATAAGGTCTTTCAATAATTGCACATGTTATGTAGGTATATTCCTATCCTACACAAACTCATATAAGCATGATCATGTGTTATTCTATCTAGGTCTAAATCTGAAATCCCGTTTCCAAGTTCATCCAAATTACCAATATCAATTTAAGTGGTGATCAAGCACTTAAAAGCATTAAGAACAAAATAGAATAAACAATTCGTAAATTAAAATCACAAAATCAAAGAGGTAACATCATAATTCAAACTACATATAAAGATCCCATTGTAATCTTAGAAAATAAATTTAGTTCATAACTAAAATAACAAACTAAAAATAAAAATTTGCAACATAATGAAAAAAAAAACTAAAAATAAAAATAAACAAACAAGAGTTGAGCAGAATGGAGAATGATTGAGAACAGTTGCAAGCTTCCTCTTCTAATTTTGTCTCTAATTGCTCTCTCTATTAATCTCTTCCCACTGTCGCTGCCTCTGGAGTCTTCCAACGCTCTCTGTCTCCTCTATTGTCGCTGCCGCAAGACTCTGCCATGAAGTCTATATATAATGGACATATTCAATCTCCACCGCCTTAAATCCCACTTACCAAAAACGGTTGATAAGCTCACGTTTCCTTTTATGATATTTATCGCTTCTCTCTCTCTCTTTTTTTTTTTTTTTTAATTCAAAACTCTTTAGATATGTATGCGTTCATGACTTCATTAAGAAAGTTGACTTTAAAAAGAGTCCTTCCCGATTATACTTCAGTAGACAATTAAGTGTTTGCTTGTTTCCCAAAGTGTGAAAGCTTACCATTGGGCCTCCAATTATTTCAAGCCCAAATAAATAGTGAATTTTCTAATCATTTGAATCAATCGGGTCATTTCTCATTATATTCAATCTTGGGCTAAGCACTTTATCTTCTTTCTCTAACTCTTCTGGAAAAATATTACTTTTAAACTCTTTTTCCAACAATACTTCCTAACCTGATCAATTTAACAGAATAGCACAAATTACGGTAAAGACTTTTAGAAAAATAACAATAAAATAGAAATTAAAATAGAAAAGGTATATAAATAATGTCTAAAATATAAGCCCATCATGAACCTTGCACTAATACCAATTGATGGAATTTGGACTAACACTTAGGAAAATCATACATGCATGCAAATACGGAAAACATGAATGCAGTGAAAAAATTAGCGGATTTAGGTTTTAAATTTTTTACATAAAAATAGTTTTCATAACCATAGAACATGCATATATCATATATAGGGTCATGTATAACATAAATCAAATCTAGATACAAAACCCTATAGATGTGATTAGGGTTTACCTATTGTAGCGTGCTCCTTCTTGATCTCCTTGTAGATGGTGATCAAATCTCCAACCTATGCTCTTGCTCTTAGTTGAAGAGGTGAGTGGGCACCAAGTTGAATCCTTTGTTAGAGAACAATCAAGAACACCTTCTTGATTCTTTGGAACACAATTATTTGAGATGAACACGTGAAATTCCTAGAAAACTATTTTCTTCTCTCTGGGATGAGTATAGCCGAATTGCACAGTGACTTTTGTTCACTGT
Source organism: Trema orientale (assembly GCA_002914845.1). NCBI lineage: Eukaryota > Viridiplantae > Streptophyta > Magnoliopsida > Rosales > Cannabaceae > Trema > Trema orientale. The sequence continues at coordinate 71,254 of JXTC01000295.1, forward strand.
GCTTGGCCGAATTTCACTGCCTCACACTCTCTCTGTGGCGTGTTGTACTAGGCCAGGGGTGGTGCAGTTTTTCTCTCATATATCTTATATATATTAGCCCAAAAACTGCTAATTCTAGTCCAACTAGGATTGGGTTTGTTCTCCAATTTGGGATTCGGATGTATTTTTATAAATATGTCTAACCTATGAAAATTATTTAAAAAAATACTAACTTCTGTGTAGAATCATTATTTTACACTGTGTCATGAAACTAATTTCACAAAAACCACCAACCAATTAATGAGCTTTATTGAGTTAGACAAGGGACCTAATGGATCCAAATAATCTAAGCTCCAATACTATAATAAATACATAATAACTCTTATTATGGTATTTATATAAATACTATTAGTAAAGGGGACACTCCATTAAAGGCTCAATACTTCACTCTTAGATTAAATGTCATGCCTTTTATAGAGATTTAATCAACTAGCCTTGATTAACTGATCCATATAGCATATTCTATACCATATATAGAATCCCTATACAATGCCGTAGTTGGATAGGTGAAATTACTGTAATACCCTTCTAACACATATTTACCTTTAAGTTACCATCTTTCTATCAAGAAATAATGTTATCGATAATTTTGTTCTTAGTGGCCATTTAGACAAAATTATCTACTAATTCACAAAGTGAATGCTAAGATCTTAGATTTAATTATTCTATGAATCTTGAAAGAACTTAAAGTGTCATTAATATATAGTTTCCTTAACTATTTGGTGTTCCCATCAATTCATAAGACATAACCTCCAATATGCCAGAGTTCGCCTCTAATTTCACTGAGGCTAGTCTTTTAACAAATCAAAAGGCTACAACCCATGAAAGCAAGTCCAATCAAACATCAAGAATTAAGATCTACATGCTAAGAGCTAGTTTATGGTAATATAAGAATTGAATTACGGTACTCCAATTCTTTATATTACCTGGTCCAGTTCAATACACATAACTTATTTATGTTATACTAGTGTTTTTTTAGAAGTCAGACACTTCAATGATTTGAGACACATCATTTCCGTTGAGATAGACAAACACTACAATCTTTAGTAAATAAAGTATTCCATCTTTATTTGCAGATTGTGAACTAATTTATTTAGACTTAGATAAAGAAACAAGTCTCCTCATAATTAACACTTAATCATGTTTGTTTCTTTATACAGAAGTAAAGTCATGGAATCTTTTTCAGATAAATAAACTATTCAACAGAGACAGTTTAATCTAGCAAATATCATGATTGCATATAAGAGAAAGTTGTTTATACTAAAAGGGTAAAATTGGAAATATACTTTTGTTCGGGATCGGACCTTGTGTTCTGATTAATTAACGGGACCTGTGATTAATTAAAACAAAATAGAAGAAAATTGAGATTAAGGTTAGTGTACAGGTGTAAGAGCTATCACAATACTGTCTACGTGTCGAAGTCCTGATAGGCGGTCGATATAAAATGACTCTTCCCACAGCGTTCTTGCCACGTTAGCGGTTGCAGGGATAACGTACTTACAATATAATAATAATTAATATGATAATGGCGTAATAATAACGTAAGTGTTATCACAACGCTGACGCTACGTATCGAAGTCCCGATAGGCGGTCGCAATGATGAACGACACTTCCCACGGCGTCCCTGTACGCAGGTGGTTGCAGGGATAACTAGCTTACGGATCGACAATAATATAATAATGCAGTAATAAAAAAAGAATCTAGTTGATGGAGGCGAATAAACCGACCATAGTGTCAACTAGAGGTTATAAACAGAAATAAATTACAGAAAAATAAATAGTTAGAAACTGACGAAGGCGATACCGTCCATGTGCCAGTCAGTTAGAGGAGTTAGATACAGAAAAATAAATAATTAGAGAGATTAGGATTATTAGGCGGTAAGACCAGCCATATTATTAAAGATAATGATATGCGAAATAATGATAGCAGAGATAAATGAGGGTTAGTAAGAGAACACAAAATCCCGAACTTGTACCACAGGTCGAGCACAGAGTTCGAGGAGAGTAGCTCGAGGCCCACAGATTACTAAAGTGCGAGAGTCAAGAACTGCATACAAAGAGACTTATTGTACAGGTTAATAGAGAAAGAATGTAAAATAATCAGATGTTAGAAAACGGTATAAAACTAATCCTTGGGCCTAGGATTTGTAAATGAACTAATGTGGGCCTAAGAGGTAAACGTACAAGATTAGCCAATCTTATGTAAATATTTGGGAAAATACCAGTACCAAGGTGACTTGCTAGTCAAGGATTCTCACATGCATGGACATGCAAAGATGAGTACATGCACATACATATATTTATATCAAATTAAATTAACAATAGGTGTATGTGTGTACGTGTGAGTGTGAAGGCTTGATGGTCAAGTTATATGAAATGCATGCAAACAAGGATAAGACAAAACTAATGGTGCTAATAAAAAAGGGAGGAAATGGAGACTTAGCTTCAGGTTATCAAGCAAACCGAGATGATAATGGAGATGTTGATATTAAGACGACCGAGTAGTGGTAGCCAGGGACGGGACCTTGGTGGTTTTGGATGAAAGATGGACGTTGGTGATGATTTGCCCATGGATTAGGGAGAAAAGAAAAGAAGGTGGTGGTGATGATAAGTTGGCCACGGCTTGGATAGAGGGACAAGATGTGGTGACGATATTTAAGGGTAATATGACCACAATTAGTCGAGACTATGGGTGTGCTTAAGAACTCGAAGATAATAACAAGAGAAATAACAAGGAATACACAAGAGAGGCAAAGAGAGAGCTCGGTTGAGAAATGAAGAGCAAGAGAGAAAGAGAGAGAATGTGAGATAACAAATGAAAGAAGATAATTGTGTTTTGTATATTGTGAGTTTTCAAGTCCAACCGGTTACAAACAAGGAGGAGCCGCCTATTTATAGGCAATTCCATGCCTTATATTACAAGAGATCTTAGGCTAGAAGTCAATGAGGTGTCTGCTTTCTATTGGTTCATTTAAGTTGGAAGTACTTAGGAAACAAGTTCTTGCAACTATAGGGAGATTAGGTGGCGGCTTCTTATTGGTTTAGTCTAGGCTTAATGTTGAAGTGCTTAAGCAACAAGTACTTGTAATTGCAAGATATTTTAGAGATTAAGTAGATCATGTGTCATCTACCCACAAGAACTTGTTGCATAAGCTCTTTCATTACAAGTAATTCGGCTTAATGCTTAAGCTAAAGAATATTTTAGTTCATTCTAGAAGCTTAGGACCGGTCTTGTTCTTGAGGAATAGGAGGCTCCAATGGCATGTAGTTTAGCTCGTGTGACATGTAGTTTCAAGCTTTGGTGGCATCACTCTCAAATAGCAGGTTGCGTAGGCCGTGTGACATGTAGTTTGCCTTGGAACTATATGTAGTTTGGCTTGGTTTCAAGTGACATGTAGCTTGACCCGTACTATACGTAGTTTTTTCTAGGTTAGTGTCGTTTTCCTTGTATTACTTGTAGTCCGAGTAAACTGGCTTAGGTCTTGCTAATCCCTTGCTTGATTATCATACTTAAGGGTTAATCCAGAAAATCAGGAAAACCCCAAAACAACTTTTCAGAGCAATTATCCCAACAGCATATTACTCCTAGTAAAAGTGTCAAAACAGTTTTTAGCAATATAGCAAATTTCAAAGTTTCATAGTAAATCACATACATTTAGTTTTACGTAATCTTCATTTTTTTAGATAGACTAAAGAACCTAGAATTACCTGCTTTAAACCCATATTTAATTAGCTAGAGGAACTCATGAAAAATTTTTTATCATTTACTCAAAACTAGGAAAAAAATAACTTGAAACTTGCATGTTAAGATCAAGCTTTTCATATAATAAGTCCTATATAAATCTTATTTTTGAGGATATAAATAATAAAACCAGAAATATAAAGATACATAGAGCTTATATAGACAAGAAAAAATAAAATTACTCAAGGCATACTTGTAACTCATTAAAACTAGCTAAAAGAGAAAATCGAATACGTCATATAACAAATACCAACCAAAGTTTCATTTAAAATCATAATTTTGAGGATTAAAATATAGTTAAAGTTTATATCTTGGCTGCTATGGAACTTAGGCTCTTAAATTGCTTCACAAACTTAAGATTTGATAAAGAAATTGGAGTTTTGCTAGAGCTTTTTAGCTAGATACGAATTTGTACTTTTTTTAAAAGAGAGGAGAGAGAGAGAGAGAGAGAGAGAGAGAGAGAGAGAGAGAGAGAGAGGGTTTCTGAGTTAGGAGAAGAAGATGGAGAGGAAGAGAAAAAGATGGAGACATTATTCAAAGAAAGACATGAGTGGAGAGAGGGAGAAAAAGGATTGCATGAAAAAAGCATATGGAAGAGGAGAAGACAGACTCTGGGTCTGACTTCTTGGGCAAACAGCGCATGCTCCTCTCTTCCTTTTTTTTTTTTTCTTTTTCTTTTTTAATTTCCCCTAATTATTACAAATTCTTTTAAAATTTGGATTTTGACTCATTAATTTCAACCCTAATTATAACTACTATATTCTAAACAGAAGATTATCAAATAAGTCTAAAACTTAATTATAAAAACAATCACATTAATCAATTCATTCAAAACTAATAACGACAAGGAAACTAAATCTCCATAGACTCGATTCAGAAATATGTCACGAATATTTTTATTCATGAAGTGAAATTAAAAATTGCTCATAATATCTTAGTAAGTCAACAGAGTATAATCGCGTACATCTTACATTTGTACAAACATAAATAAATCATATTTTCATTATGACTTAGGAAATTAGGGGTTCACATCATAAATGCCACCAATGATGTGTGAGAAGTTCAAAAAACTAAAATAGTTATGATCAAAGTCTCCTCTATACATATTGATCAAAGATGTACTATCTATAGTCTCACCGAAAATAAGAAAGTTAACATAAATTAGGTAAGAGCACGACACAAAATGGAGACCTTAAGCAAAATCTATAATGGGCGGTTCAAAAATATTTTGAGTCTTTTTGTCAAATATTTAGCAGCCCTTTTTAAAAGTAAAATTATTAATTAAACATCTATATTTAGGATTTGTTAATTAGTATATGGTAAGAAAGATATTTATAAAGAACATATATAAGTAAACATGAAATTCAGAAACAAAGTGATTCTTTTAATTTCTAGAATTTTTAAACCATATCAGATGATTAAATTTCAACAATAGTTGCCTTTTTTGGCTGTAAATGTCAAGTAGATGTGTTATTGGCTTTGGAAAGTCTATTCTACGTGCCTACTTCTTTAGTTTTCTCTTTCTTAGTATACTTTTTACTTATCAGGTTGCAAGTTTTTCCAATATACTTACTACTTTTCTACTAAGCCTATTACTAACCTCTCATTTCTACTGTTGGTTGAATTCTAATTGCTAAGTTGGACAATTAAATGGCCAAAACTAATTGAGGAACTAAGTCCCTCAAAGTGAGGTAAGGGATTGTTGAAATCCCCGCATATACATAGGACAAAGTACCCTTAACCTCTTAATTTTTGCTAAGAGTAGTAGTTTACCTCCTTACATTTTAATTTAAGTCACAAATCTCATTTTCAACAAATGTAGTGTCAATTTACCCCATTCTCACAAATACAGTGTTCTTTTGCCCTAGTTTTTACAAAACTGGAGCCAATTTGTTCCATTAAAGGATTGTGAGTATGTATAAAGAAAATTTTGGTTTTTTTTAATTAGAAATGATATTTATTTAAACAAAATGTAGTTTTATACAAATGAGACTGAAAAATTCCTCATTATTCTCGATTTTAATTATAAATTTTTTTTCCGAATTTTTGTGCAAATATGAAAATATAGTGATTTGATCTCTTATATTCTTTTTTATTTAGTGAGTCTCGATATTTAGTTGATAATAAATGACACTATATATATAACAATTGAGATATGTGGACGAAATTTCAAATATAAAAGAATAAAAAACTACTCTTGACTCTATAAAGTGTTTTGTCCTATATAATATATGTACAAAAAGGTGTGCTGCAGTATTAAGGACAAGGACAAGAGACACTACTCTTTGCCATAGGTAAACACATCCCTATAATATATAATATAGGAGTAGCTAGTACCGCCTAGCCATACATAGCTGCCTCCATAAGCCAACGTCTGCAACTTTTTTGTTTTTTTCCCCTATTTGAATAGCAGTTGCTCTTTGTAAAGCTGTCTTTTCAATCGGGCCGACAAAAGCTCCAGGGTCAGATGGTTTTCATGTAGCTTTCTACCAACAGAATTGGCATATTGTGGGTGACAGAGTCCTAGAGTTATGTCTGGGAGTTCTAAACAATGGTAGAGAAATTCGTCAGCTAAACCACACTCATGTGGTTCTCATTCCTAAAGTCAAGAATCCTCGTCAAGTCTCGGAGTTTCAATTAATAAGTCTTTGCAGTGTCATCTATAAAATTATTACAAAGACTATGTCTATCCGGCTTAGAAAAATTCTTAAGGTGATTATTTCAGATAGCCAAAGTGCTTTTGTTCCTCATAGATTGATTTCAGATAACATCATCATTGCCTATAAGCTCATGCACTCCTTGAAGAAGAAAAATAATGGCAGTCGTGGTTGGATGGGGCTCAAACTTGATACGAGCAAAGCCTATGATCGTGTTGAATGGCATTTTCTAGATTGGCATTATAGATAGACTGGGCTTCAACAATACTTGGAGGAATCTGGTGGGTTGGTGTATATCTTCACCACCCTTCTCCTTTATCATTAATGGTTCCCCATATGATCTTTTATATCCTCAACGTGGCCTTAGGCAAGGTTGTTGTCTATCTCCGTATTTATTTCTTCTATATGCCGAGGGTCTTTCTAATCTTATCCATAGAGTGAAGGACAGTGGGACTTTAACAGGCTTCGCCTGCGCGCGTAAGAAATGCTCCTGGAATCTCTCATCTTTTTTTTTGGCAAACGACAACATTATCTTTTGCAAGGCTAATTCGGAAGAATACGCAACGGTTAAATCCATTCTTAGTGTTTATGAGAGAGCCTCTGGACAGACTATTAATATGGAGAAAAGCTGTATCACTTATAGCCCTAATGTCGATCCTACTGTACGGATTGAGATTCAGCGCTTGCTTCAGTTACCTCATGAAGCCTCTCACTCTAAATATTTGGGATTGCCTTCGGTCTTGTGATGCAATAAAAAAAGTTCTTTTAACTTGGTGAAGGAGAGACTTTGGAAGAAATTACAAATGTAGAAATCAAAACTCTTCTCTACCGGAGGAAAAGAAGTGCTCATTAAAGCGGTGGCCATAGTTATTCCTACTTATACTATGGGGGTCTTCAAACTTCTTGTGACTCTGTGTCAGGACCTTTAATCTTTGATTGCAAGATTTTGGTGGAGTAGTAGTCCAGATGAGAAAAAGATACATTGGAAAAGCTGGAATATACTCTATATGGCCAAAACAGATGGGGGTATGGGCTTTCATGACTTTGTAATGTTCAACCAAGCTCTTCTTGCTAAACAAGGTTGGAGATTAATTTCAATATCCTCATTCTCTGGCTGCAAGGGTCCTAAAGTCTAAATATGTTCCCTACTGCTCTATTTTGGAGGCTCTTCTGGGTCCAAACCTGTCTTACATTTGGAGGAGTGTTGTTTGGTGGAGGGAGGTCCTCAATATGGGCATTAGGTGGCTTATAGGAAATGGCAAGAATGTGCTTATCTTTAAAGATCCGTGGCTTCCTCGTCCTACCAGCTTTCGGCCTATCTCAGCTCCTTCAGACATCAACGCCAACTGGATAGTTTGAGACTTATTAATGGCAAACTCTTGGCAATGGAATGAGAGGGTGATAATTGAAAACTTTTGGCCAGTGGATAGAGATGTGATCTACAGTATTCCTATTAGTCTCTCTGATGAGAAAGATATGCTAGTCTGGCATTTTAATAAAGATGGTATTTACTTAGTCAAGTCTGGTTATAGGGTAGCTGCATCTTTGACTATTGTAGCAGAGATCTCTAGCAGTGATGCTTTTCGAAAGTGGTGGCACTTCCTCTGGAGCCTTAAGATTCCCAATAAAGTAAAAATCTTTGTATAAAGATGTTATCATAATATTTTGCCGGCTTTTACCAACTTGGAATGGAGGGGTATTCAAATCCATAAAGACTGTGCTCGGAGTGGGGAAAATACTGAATCCATTTTGCATGCTTTGGTGGGGTGTGATGTCACTAAGAGATAATAGAGTCTAACACTTTGGGCGTAGTGTATTGAGAGCTTTCGGAGTGAGTCAATGGATGAATTGCTACTACTCTTCTATAAGTCTTTTGACAGGCATGAGTTTGAAATGTTTGCAGTGGTTCTATGGCATCTGTGGTGGGAAAGAAATAAGTTTGTCTATAAGTGGGGTGTGATGTCACTAAGAGATACTGGAGTCTTAACACTTTGGGCGCATTGCATTGAGATCTTTCGGAGTGAGTCAATGAATGAATTGCTACTGCTCTTCTATAAGTATTTTGATAGGCATGAGTTTGAAATATTTGCAGTGGTTCTATGGCATTTGTGGTGGGAAAGAAATAAGTTTTTCTATAAGCAAACTTGTAAGGAGCCCAAGGCTGTCATAGAAGATGCAGGGAGCTTCATGTTCGAATATCGACAGGCCTTTAAGCTTGAAGACTAGGGGATACCTCACACTAGTACTCATTCTGTGCACTGGGAGAAATCAGTAGCAGGTGTCCTTAAACTAAATGTCGATGTGGCTTGTGTTGAGAACCTTGGCTTCATCGGAGTTAGAGGTCTTATCCAGGATCATTGTGGTGCAGTTCATGCCGCTTTTTCGTGTAAGATTTCAGGTGCGTTTGACCCGCTGGTTAGCGAGCTGCTAGCCATTAGGACCGGGCTTCAAGTTGCAGCTGATCTTGGTCTTATTATCAGCATTACAGAAAGTGAATGCAGTATGGTTGTTGCTTTGATCCGCTCCCCAGATGGTTGTTCTTCATCTAATCTCATTCCTAGCGACATAGTGTCGTTATTAAGAGAAGTGGGTGGTGGTCCGTATCATTTGTTCCCGTGTACCGGGAATGAGGCGGCCCATTCACTTGCTAAATTGGCTATTTCTTGTAATTCTGAGTGTTTTTGGGTGCATGACACCTCTTCTTGTATTACCAATATAGTGGCAAATGACTCTTTGTTTCAGTAATATTATGCCGTTCGCTTTCAACAAGAGAGAAAAAAAAAAGCAGTTGCTCTTTGTACTATATAAACTATATGAGCAATGATAGGGTCAGTTCCCAGCACAACTCTTCCTCAGATGCTATCCTCTCCTATTGCCACGTGGCAAACTCTTTTTTTTTTTTTTTTTCAAAGGGTGAAGAAACAGATATAAAAGTAAAGACTTTCCCTTTCGTTTTAATTACACACCTGCCATTTTAATTTTTTTAATCTTTTTTGGATCATTTTTTATGTAGACTACTAAACCTGAAAAAAAAACAGAATGTATAAAACTAAAGGCAAGAAACGTGAAAAGGGGGAAAAAAATTAAAATCAGAGCATCCTTTGATGCTTTCTTTGTGATTTTTTCTCCTAAATAAAATGACCCATTTATTACACACCAATGAAATATCCATTGTTGAAAATCTGGTTCAGAATCTACGACATTCAAATTGTAAAGCAAAAATAAAAAATAAAAATCAAATCGAAACATCAAAATACTAATCAACCCATAATATAAACGTCAAAATCTAATGAAAGTACACAATAATACACTATAATCATTAAACTCTAATTAATTAACTATCAAGTTCAGAATCGACAACATAAATTATAAAATCCAATGAAGTACATATAACCCAACATAAATAATAAATTTCACATAATCAACTCTAAGTCCTCTAACAAATAAGAATATTTTCTTAATAAAATAAAATAGAAAACCTACTCCATTACAACATAGTTAGAAAAAAAAAAAAAATTCCTTCTTCAAGTTAAGCTTTACTACATCTTGTCTGATCGCTTCCAAGTCTTAAGCAACTTCCTTCTCACAGTCTATAATCAAATCATAAAAGAACAATAGTTATTATAACATCAGTTTTCATAAAGCTTAAGCAAAAAGATTCTCTCCAACAATTAGAATAAGAATGAAATCATATCCGGTATTTACAAAAAATCACTCCACCAAATAGTAAGGAACCAACAAAAACAGTGGTGAGTAAAGTGAACAAGATTAGCCTTTTCCAAATCTAGATTATATTGTATGTGTATGCAGATTGTCCAATAAGAAGTTTTTTTCGTTTAAATATCCTTAAACAAAACATTCATAACTGCCAAATACATAGGGCCATACGGGTGGTTGGTTCTCCCTTCAATCAAATTTTAAATCCATAAAACAAAGTGAAGATTAATCAATCCTCTATACTAAATTATACGTAGAGAATAATACTTTAATTAGTTCACACACACACACAATAAACAACAACTTAATAATAATGAGAATGAAAAATAAAAATGCTAATTTATGGACTTATATAAGGATTAAACTAACAAGTTGTTATGGATTGGGTGTTTAGTTTTTGAGAACTAGCTTACACAACTTAAAAACCGATCAAGTCTAGGACATTACGCACTAGTATAAACATTAAACTAACAATTAGTTTTAGAACAAGAAAAGAAAAATGTTTTTTTTTTTTTTTGGAAAAGAAAAGAGTAAAGAGAAGGCATCATGAAAGCAACAGGAACATCCCAACTAGGTTGATACCCATCTACTCTCCCATTTTATACCCCATCTAACCCAAAAATGTATTAGAAAAAAGGAAAACAAGATGTACAAGTGAGTTCAACTGCTAGAACAGAAAAGAAAACAAAAATAAAAAGGAACTACAAAGCCAAAAACTAGCAGAGCCTCATTAAAACCTTACAAGAGAAAAACCCAATAGGAAAACTCAAGTAAGGAAAAAGAGTGCAAAGGTTTACAATAGAATTAACAAAAATGATAATAATCAGGACCATAAAAATCCTTAGATACATAAGAAATAAGAGGCGGAGTAGAATTCCATTAGGTAAAATTATCCAAAGCACGAGAAGCCAAAGCATCAGCTGCTTGATTCCCTTCTGTAAAAATATGAGAAACTAAAAAGTTTATAGATTGAATTTAATGAAGGTAGTTCAACCAATGATTTCTGAAGTTCCAGGTAACATAAGTATAATCCAATTCGAGCCAAAGATAGAAGCAACTGAACCAAGTACCTATGTTTTAATCAGCCAAAAAAAAATAACTTTTTTATTCTTTGTTCTAACCAGACGAGATCTGCTCAAAAAACTTATCATATGTCACTTGAGACAAAAAATAACTGAAACAAAAGGACAAATGGCATCTCAATTCAAAATTAAGACCCATTTATTATAGTCAAAGTTCAAGAAGCATCTCAATTCATTTCAAGATCTTTTTGGAAAAGTGAAAAAAAGAAAAAGAAAAAAGTATATTGAATGGGTATGTGAGAGAGACGGCAGAGTGTTAGAGACTTCGTGAGTCATATATTAACCTTAAAATATAGAAACTATGAGGAAAATGTAGATTCATTTTAGCTAAAAAAGATGAAGTAATTGAACAATAACAATATGAAAAATTGTAATGAAATTAGATGAATTATAAACAATAAACACTCTCTCAACATCATTAAGCTTTAATCTGGATTATAGAAGATTAAGGCAAAGATAAGAAAGAAAGATTCATACACTAAAAGCAACTAAACTAAGCGAGATAGAAAGAAGAAGGGACAAGATCACGGCCAGCAACAAAGGTCGAACATGTGAGGTCATGGGATAGACGAGAAAAAAATAGCAAGTGGGAGAACATAGAAGAGTGAGTGAATGATAGCTACTAAGGTTTCATATTGTTTAGATTTAGGATTTAAGTTTTAAGTCTTAACTTACATTTTCTATTAACTGAATAAAAAACATTTAAAAAGATTTGAGTCAGATTTAGATTTGTTGGGTTGTCCTAGACCCAACCCGGTTTTAGCGTGGGTTAAGCTGGCATCCCGATTTCGACAAGTACCTAATTTTTCCAACTCGAACCTGTAAATATTGTATCATTTTAGGGTCATGTCGTCCTGTCAAAACCTTATTGTCATTGTCAACTATGCCCTCCATCTCCTATTGTATATGATTAGCAAAGTCTTAGCCAATTGGAGTCTTCTAATAGATGGTCCCAACAAGGAGTACCTTACGAGCCTATGGAGGAAGGAGTCATGGTAACTACACTTTCAAGTTCTAAATAATCAATGGTTCATGGTACCAATGATGGACAGATGGTGACCTTTAATGCTCCTAACGCTCTTTCCATCATGACTAGGGTTGGTGCGACCCAGGTCACCGTGTAATGACCATAAATACTAAACATCGATGCACAACAAAGTCAGGTCCGACTATAGGCACTTTAATCCCTAGTTTTTCTATATGGCCATTGGAGAGAGGGGTCGAGCACATGGGATGCACGGTGGTAAAGTCTGGACAGACATATAACCGAACTACTTTTTATTGTGATTGTGACTCCAAAGAATCTAGCCATGTAGAAGTCCATCCTGTCACTCTATTTCTAGTTAATGGGATACTCTCCATGATGAATTTAATGGAGCCATCTTAACTTTGAAAGTTTTATCATATTCCTGATGATGTGGAGATAAGGCTGTCTGGTCTATATAAAAGCACTAACAAACCACTAAGGGGTTGGGTCACTATGTATAAAAACTAATTTCAATGTGGCTTAGGTAGGTCCATCTGATTTCAACAAGTACCTGATTTTCCCAACTAGAACCTGCGAAAAACATGTCATTTTAGGATCATGTCGTCCTATCAAAACTTATATTGCCACTGTCAACTATACCTGCCATCTTCTATTGTATATAACCAATATAGCCTCAGTGAACTGGAGTTTTCTAGTAGACGGTTCCAACAAGGATTACCTCATAAGCCTATGGAGGAAGGAGCCATTGTGACCACATTTTAAAGTTCTAAACAGTTAACGGTTCATAGTACCAATGACGAACAGATGGTGACCTATAAATGTTCCTGACCTATAATGCTCCTGATTCTCTTTCCATGGTAATTAGGGGTGGTGCGACCCGCTGGCATAGTGTAATGATCATAAATACTAAACATCGACGTGCATCAAAGTTTAGTCCGACTAGAGGTACTTTAGGCCCTAGTTTTTCTATACGGCCTATTGGAGGGAGGGGCCAAGCACGTGGAAGGCACGGTGGTAAAGTCCGAATGGATATATAACTGAACTACTTTTGATTGTGATTGTGACCCCGGATAATCTAGCCATGTAGAAGTTCGTCAAGTCATTTCACTTTTAGCTGATGACGCACCCTCCATGATGACTTTGAGGGAGCTATCTTCACTTCAAAAGTTTTATCATGATCTTGATGATTTGGAGATGAGGCTTACTGGTCCATTAGAAAGAACTAGCAAACTACCAGGGGATTGGGTCACTATGTATAAAGGTTATTTTCATTATGGCCTTCATTTGTCGTTACACTCCTTTGTCAGGGAAGCTTTGATTTGTTTTGGCGTTACACCTGGTCAACTTAACCCCAATGTATTCCACTCCTTGATTGGATATTAGAACCTCCATCGAACTCAATCAAGGTGGCCAAACTTAACGTTATAAGAATTTGAAGTGTTGTTTCAGATTAAGAAATTGCCCAATGGATATGGATACTACTATTTTCAAGCATATAACAGTGAGCCAATAATTGGATGGCTAGAAAAAAGTCGTGGTTTGAAAAATAAGCAGTTTTATGTGTCTGGTGATTGGAAATTTCCTGGTACTTTATTGGGTCAAAATGAGGCTTGTGATCCTATCTACTTTATGACTAAAAGGCAAAAATCATTCCACTCCGATCTTGATGATGGTGTATTTACTCGTGTGTTGCAAGTTAAAAACTTGGAAGAGGTTTCTATACATCCGTTATTTGAATGGAGAAAATGTAATAAAGTTCACTAGATGGTTGTCACTTAAAAGTCATGACTAGTTTGAGGCTTCATCAGAGATAATCTAGCTGTTCTTCCACCTCTTCCTAGAAAATTAAAGGTCAATCACTCAAATGTGACTGTTTTTGATCAATATAGAGATACCAAGTCCCATATGGAGATCATTAAATAAGATGGTACTGGGACCATCAGATTTGACTATACTGAGATGTCAAGAGTTAGCCAAGTTAGGCTTGCAAGTACTAGTCAGTTTATGGTTCATAGGGACGTCTATGTTTAAATTATAGGGTGTGGCTATTACATATCAATCATATCATTCTCGAGGTGACTGCTGATGGGGTGTAGCCTACTTGAGGCTTCCATATGATATACAGGGCTTGATCATTAACTAAAATAAAATCTTTTTGCTTGTTTGATTTACGCATATAGGCTATAGCTCATTATAATTCCAATAGGTCCCAAAAAGATGGTGGCCACCGCTTACTTATGGACTCCTTTACTTTAACTTCCAGTATTAAGAGTCCCTTTAATGTCACTATATGCAGATAGAAGAATGCACCGACATCAGGAAGCGACCAAGGATGTGACAAAATGTGCCTTCGTTGACTTCGAGTCCAGTTTTGCTTGTCCCAATCTGCATCCACTATCCACTTAATCTAATGTGTTGCCCCCAACCCATTAGTATGGGCGAAGGATAGAACCTAAGCGCGAGACCCATCATAGGGATATGAAATGAACGACCCGAGAAGGTCATTCTAACAAAAGGCCTCGTCCATACTCCACCCTATTTTTGGAGCATTTTTCTGAAAAGTTCCCACTAGCTTACTATAAGGATCGATGTGAGATGATAGCTGCTCATTTGGTCTCAAATTCAATGGGTTGTCAATATGAGATATTCTTCTTTTGCCTTTATCTATATATTGTTTGCTGGTATTTCTTGATAAGTTCTGATAATTCTTTCTCTTATTAGACCCTGGCAGACTTTTAGTAGGTCTATAAGAACATTAGGAACCATAAATCTGAGACTAAATGTGTGACAGAGAAAAAGCAGGGACTAACCACTTGGGCGAAAGGGGCGGAGAATGAGAAAGTCTCTGTCGAGTAGGTGAAGGCGAATTCGTCGAACAACTTAAGAAGAATGAATTGATCCTTGCCTCTAAAGATGCCCAAATATCCGACCTTATTAAAAAGAGTGCATTATTGAACGAATCTCTTTTAACTAAGGCGGCCGAAGTACGACAGAAAGGAGCTGATGAAGTGTTGGCTAGTGGGTCATTAAATTGTCTTCGTCAGTGTTGTATACCAAAGTATTTACCGATAGGATTGAAAGTTATAAGGCTGCTATCCAGAGCACGTTTGGTGAAAATTTGAATTTATATCTTATGGAGTATGTTGGTGATGTAGGGACAATGTCTAGATCTTCTACGCTTATTCTCCAGTCAATTGCTGACAAACAAGTGAAGGGCATGGCTCATAATGAATGTGGTGACTAGGCAGCTGTAAATGGTTAGACCTCTGAGGATGGCTAATTAGCAATAGGAGGCTAGTAAATTTTCAACTTCTAGACATTTCTTTTAGTGTTTTGGGGTAGTATCAAACATATTCCTTTGTTGGATAATTTTATCTTTTGTGCTCACATTTTATATTTTGTACTTAGACTTGTATTGATCCTTCTATTGAGCCTTGTACGGATCTCCTTTTTTCTTTTATGATGTTTATGTTAACACACTTCTTTTGAATTGAATAGACCTTAAATTTCAGTTACTTTATGCTATCTATGATTTCATTATGCATATTTTATGAGTATGTACATAATATGCTTATGTTAAATCTACTTTGTTGCTCCACTGGGAAGGGACTATACAAGATGACTCAAGTGGTCTGTGTAAGAATTTATCGACTTGAAGAATGAGGGGCAAGCCCTTGGCTCATGCATGAATGCTGACTATTTTAAGAAATATTATCAGTACTACCAAGTCTTTCTTGTTATAATTTAGTTTCAACAATGAATGAAATAAAGTTTAGTTTCCTTTCTCTTTTTGGTTTTATCTTTTTTTTTTTTGAGTTATTGATTTCTCAAAAGTCCAAAAACATACCTATGGAAATGAGGAGCAAAGGATGTACAATCTAAACCCCTACTAGTTCTGACATCAAATTAACATAGAGTTACAATTGCATTGTGCACAACCAACATTCTAAGAGGAAGGGTCTAGCCAACCAAATAACAAACTCTAAATGATAGTGCAAGTAATGTCATTGTTGCAAAAAGACAAAATCGGCCTACCAAGATCAATAAGGGTTCACCTGAATGAGGGTCTATGCAAGTTGTCCAATAGGAGTCTACCTAAATACTTGCACAAACTTGATAGCAAGCAAGTGTTAATTAACATAAGGCAACGATTCATGCCTGCCACTATTAAGAGGTGGAGAAACAAAGTAAATTTGATATAAGCATATTATCTGGATACTCATAAAATATGCGTAATGAAATCATAGATAATATAAAGCAACTAAAATTGAAGGTCTATAAATCTCAAAAGAAATGTATCAACATATGCATCACAGATGAAAAAGAAGACATCCATACAAGGCTTAATAAAAGAATCTATATAAGTCTAAGTACAAAAGATAAAGTGTGAGCATAAAAGTAAATTGTCTACAACAAAGGAGACATGTTTGATACTACTCAAAAATACTAAAAGAAATGTCTGAAAAGTGGAAAATTCTTTATATTGGTCTTCCATTGATGATTGGCTATCTCTGGAGATCTAACCATCCATAGCTACCTGGTCACCACCTTCATTCTGAGCCATGCCCTCTACTTATTTGTCATCAATAGAGTGGGGAACAAGTATAAGAAATCCAACCACTTACCCCACATCATCACAATACTTCACAAGATATAGATCTAACTTTCACCAAACATGCTTTGGATATAAGCACTTGGGTATATAAGTCTAATAAAGAGAATTTAGTCACCCATTCGGCCATGATCACTTCATTAGCTCCTTCCTACTATGCTTCAGTCACCTTTGTTTGAAGAGATTCTTTCAGTAATGCAGGCTCTTTAGCAAGGTCGGATATTTGGGTGTCTTTAGAGGTAAAGAGCACTTCATTCTTCTTAAATTATTCGAGCAATTCTCATTTCACTCTCTCAATAGAGACTTTCTCCTTCTCTACTCCATCTGCTCTAGTAGTTAGTCGCTGCTCTTTCTCTGTCACACACTTAAGCTTGTACTCAAGATTCCTAGTTTTCTCAATAATCTATTGAAGGTCTGCCCGGGTTTAATTAGAGGACGAATTATCAGAAGTTGTCAAGAAGTATAAGGCAAAAGAAGAACATCTTGCATTAATAATCCATTGACTACGAGTCGGAATGAGTAGTTGCACCTTACCTCGATCCTTATAATAGGCTAGTGGATTCTTGTCACAGAAACACTCAAGAAATGGAGAGGAGTATGAACAAAACCATTTCTCAGAAGGATCCTATTTGGTTGCTGATTCCCTCTCCTTACGATGGGTCTCACGCTCAGGTTCTCTACTTCACCTAGACTCATTAGTCAAGGGTGATACATTAGATTGAGCAGGCAACTCAAACAGATTGGGAAAAGCAGCCACTTTTGGCGCAGTGGGATGAGAAGTCGACATAGGCATTTTATTCACGTCCTTCGACACCCCTGACATCAATGCATTCTACTGTCTGCGTATAATATCATTAAAGCGATTCTTGCTTCTGGGAAGTAAAATAAAGGAGTCCATTCTTGCTTCTGCATATAATATCATTAAAGCGATTCTTGCTTCTTGCATTGGGATTGGAATTATCAGGAGCCATATCTGTAAATAGACAAGCAAAAAGGTTTTAGTTTAGTTAATGATCAAGCCATGTATTCTATATGAAAGCCTTGAGTAGGCCACGCCCCACATGCAATCGCCTGATATGATTGAGAATTAACAGGGCCAGACCCTATAATTTCAACATAGATATCCCCATGAACTAGTAACTAACCAATTATACCTATAGGCCTAACCTGGCCAACCCCAGATATCTCAGTATGGTCGGATTTGATGGTCCCAGTACCATCTTGTTTGATGATTTCCGTATAGGACTTGGCATCTTCATAATGTTCGAAAATAGACACATCTGAGTGATTGACCTTTAAGTTTCTAAGGAGAGGTAGAAGAACAACTAGATATCTCTGACTGAAGCCTCAAGCTAATCACGACTAATAATTGGAAACCATTTAGTGAACTTCATTACATCTTCTCAATTCAAATAGCATATATGTATGGAAACATTTACCAAGTTTTTAACTTGCAACACACGAGCAAATGCACCGTCAACAAAATCTGAGGAATGATTTCTACATTTTAGTCTTGAAGTCAGTAGGAACATGAGCCTTTATTTTGACCTAATAGATTTGTAATATCAAGTTTATTACTTAATCTGAAATTTTAATATGTGTATTTAATTTATTTAACCACATAAATTATACAGTTATGCTTTAACAAATTTTGTAGATATGGTTGTAGTGGAGTACACATATGAAAGCCAAGTTAGACCACATGTACCTAATAAGTTATAAAAATATTAACATGCATTCTAAATTCATATATATGATTATTATATAATGTGTTGCATGTTTAATTTATTGGGTTTAATATTGGACTTTAAATAAGTTAATTTACTAATTGCTATTATTTTCCTTATTCATATAAATGTTATTAGACAGGTTAATATATATCAATTTATTTAAGTTTAATTATATATATGGCTAATTAAAACAAAAAAAAAGGTCGTAGATAGCATATTTTATATATATATATAAGTAATGATATAAAACAAAGAAAAAGTTGTCGTAATATATATATACTAGTATGAAAAGTTGCCCCGTAGTTTTAAAACATAAAATGAAAGTTATAATGTACATTAATTAGATCTGATTAATTTTTGAAATTTAATATGTTATATTGCTATATGACTATGAATAAATATTTTGAGCCGTTAATAAACTAATAAAAGGTTATTAATCTTTTACAATTTTCTATTGAATTATCAAGAATTAGTTTTATAAAATTATTCAAAGTTTATCTTTATCAGTCACAATATCTCGCACAAATAAACCATTAGGTATCGCATTACAAAATTAAAAGAGTGATAAAAAAATCAATGAAGAAATAAATAATAAATAAACCAATAGGTTAAGTAGCCAAATACCATGTTTTAAAAGTAAACGTCTATCAGGTTTAGCATCTAAAATTCTAATTCAAAATTGACTTTAGAGGGGACATATAACAAAGAAAAAATATTTTGAAGAAGAAAAGTGGAATGAATTGTAGTAAAGAAAATGGCTGTTATATTTAATTAAGATACAATAAATGGTACTAGACTTTTTTTCTCCCCTAAAACGAACATACAAAAGAAGCCTAGGATATATAACTAACAAAAAGTATTTTTGAGAAGAAAAGTGGTATGAATTATAGTAAAAAAAAATAGCTGCTATAATTAATTAAGGTACAATAAATGGTATTGGACTCTTTTTTTCTTTTTTCCAAAAATGAACATACAAAAAAAACCCAGAACATTTAACAAGCAAAAAAATATTTTTGGAGAAGAAAAATGGTATGAATTATAGTAAAGAAAATGGTTGTTATAATTAATTAAGATACAATAAGTGCTATTGGACTTTTTTCCCCCTAAAACGAACAGAAAAATGAAGCCCATATTAATGGCCCAGCCCAATCTATTAGTCAGAGTTTTATGTGATGATAAAAAGGATTGATTTGTCTACAACACGTGTCTTTCTATTTCCTTAGGAGCTTGTCATATAAAAAGAAAAAATATTAGAATAATTATAAAAGAAAAAGAAAAGAAAAAGGAGAAGCAGCTGCAATCACGGCCCGCTTCCGAAAGCGCATTCTTCTTTCTATTATTACTATAGATATGTTACATATATGATATATATATGCATATGTTACACATAAGCAAAAAGTAATAGCCAACTTTAACTAAATTGGCATGCATGTATGTGATGATTTTTGTATATATTTAATCTAATATCTTATCTAACATATGAAGTTGGCCACGTTGTCTTCACTACTATCCATTTTTATTTTATGTCCAAACATAATCGAGATTAATAATTCATGTAATAATATTTATAATTTTATCTTGTACTTTATTAAGTAGACACAAATACATGATTTCAATGCATGCAAATTACTCTTATACGCATTAAATCATTTTTCTACAAAAGCTCTTCTATCTCTTTCGGTGTATTATTCGCCCTCTACTATCAAAAGTATTCTCTTCATTCTATTAAAGCTTCCTTAGTTTCTTTCTACATCTCAATTTTATAAATTACTTCCAATTGTTTTCATTCAACAAAAGCTTGTGAAAGGATTTACTACTTCAATTATCTAAGAGGTATTTTTTTTTTTAACTAGTACTCATTAATATTGACATAAGATTTGTACATATATAGAATTCTTGCATTATTTTCTTAGTTTTAAAAGTACTTCTATTTAGATATGCTTAAGTTGTATATATGAACACTATATGTGAGGACAAATTTTTTTTACCATTCTTGTATGATACAACTTCAAGCACAACAATAAAATAGCTTTTTTCTAATTAATGTCACTTTTCGTTAATGAATTTATAATTATGCTTAATCAGTTCTTAAATCATATATATGGACTATATATATAATCTAATTATATAGGAAATTGTAGGAGGTTTCTTTTATACGTATAGATACTTCTTAAAACTCTTTTTCCTTCAAAGTTGTAAGTTTACTAATGTTGGACTCAATTTCAATCTAAGTTATTAGGAGTTAGAAACTTTATTTGGATCTAAAATTTTTGTGAGATGTCTTGTATATGTCTACTTAATTTCTAGAAAGTTTTAGGTTCATATCTTACACCTATAATTTTATATAAATCTTTAAATACATGTTGGTTGTTACCTAAGAAAAGCTGGAAGATAAATTTTATCATGTTTACTTTATGATTTCAGAGGGTAAATATTATTAGTTTGAGGTAAAATTTTAAGACATGTTTAAATATATGTCAGATTGTATTGTGAAAATTTTTGTGATGCGATTATTTAATTTCGAATTATAATAGATTTTTTTTTATATATATTGTTTGTAGAACCATTAAATCTGATAGTTTTGTTTTTCCAGGATAATATTATTAAAACTTTATTCTATTACTTTTATTTAGACTTCAAAATTTTACTAGAAACTAATATATGTGTTATAAGAGACTTAAAATAGTTTTATAATTTTTAGAAATGTATATAATTAATTATGATTTTCGAAATAATATATGATTTTGTAAGTTAAGTGCTGTCATAAATTCTAAGGTATAATTTTATGAATTTAAAATACTATATACTAAAACAATTTGGTGTCTCAGATTTCTTTCCATGTGTAAAGAGGTGCTAGAGATTTTCATCTTAAATATCGCAATTTTTTGATGTACAAAAAATTCTAAAAAATTCTAGAATTAACTAATGGTCATAGCTATAATAGTTTTAATTAGATTTCAGATTATAAATTAGACAAAATATGTCAAATATTATTAATAAATTCATTCCAAAAACTTCAAGCATTGGCTGGTGGTCATAGTTTTAAACTATTTTATCATATATTACAAATCCTAGTTTGGAAATTTGGTAAAACATTTTAAATCTTGTTAGTAAATTCTAAATAATTTTATATACGTTTATTTTGATGTTATAATAATTTCAACAAAGTTTTAGAATAAATAGAAGTTTATACGAGAATATAAAATTCTTTAAGTATATATTTCTTGTTGATATTTTATAGTTTTTGATTATGTAACAGGATTTTATGGTTGTATGTGTTGGGATTTTTGTCCTAAAAAGCATATTTCCAATTATACCCTTTGAGTATGAACAACTTTCTCTTATATGCAATTATGATATTTGCTAGATTAAACTATCTTAGTTGTATAGTTTATTTATCTGAAAAAGATTCCATGACTTTGTTTGTGTATAAAGAAACAAACATGATTAAGTGTTAATTATGGGGAGACTTGTTTCTTTATCTAAGTCTAAATGAATTAGTTCACAATCTGTAAATAAAGATGGGATACTTTATTTACTATAGGTTGTAGTGTTTGTCTATCTCAACGGGAATGATGTGTCTCAAATCATTGAAGTATGTGACTTCTGATAGAAACACTAATACAACATAAATAAGTTATGTGTATTGAACTGGACTAGGCAATATAAAGAATTGGAGTGCCGTAACTCAATTCTTATATTACCATAAACTAGCTCTTAGCATATAGATCTTAATCCTTGATATTTGATTGGACTTGCTTTCATAGGTTGTAGCCTTTGAATTTGTTGAAAGACTAGCCTCTACGAAATTAGAGGTGAACTCTGGCATATTGGAGGTTATGGTTTGTGAATTGATGGGAACACCAAATAGTTAAGGACACTATACATTAATGCCACTTTAGGTTCTTTCAAGATTCATGGAATAATTAATTCTAAGATCTTAGTATTCACTTTGTGAATTGGTTGATAATTTTGTCTAAATGGCCATTGAGAACAAAATTATCGACAACATTATTCCTTGATAGAAAGATGGTAACTTAAAAGTAAATAGGTGTTGGAAGGGTATTACGGTAATTTCACCTATCCAACTACGGCATTGTATAGGGATTCTATGTGTGGTATAGAATATGCTAGATGGATCGGTTAATCAAGGTTAGTTGATTGAATCTCTTTAAAAGGCATGACATTTAATCTAAGAGTGCAGTATTGGGCCTTTAGTGGAGTGTTCCCTTTACTAATAATATTTATATAAATACCATAATAAGAGTTATTATGTATTTATCATATTATTGGAGCTTAGATTATTTGAATCCATTAGGTCCCTTGTCTAACTCAATAAAGCTCATTAATTGGTTGGTGGTATTCGTGAAATTAGTTTCATGAAACTGTGTAAAATAATGATTCTACACAGAAGTTGGTATTTTTATAAATAAGTTTCATGGGTTAGACATATTTATAAAAATACATCCAAAGCCCAAATTGGAGAACAAGCCCAATCCTAGTTGGACTAGGGTTAGCAGTTTTTAGACTCATATACATAAAATGCATGAGAGAAAAAACTGCACAGGCAACACAATAGTGTTACACGAAAAACAGAGGGAAAGAGAGAGAGGGATTTCGGCCAACACAAGGCTGAGAGAGGAGAGAAAAAGTTTCTTGCAATCTCAAGGTCTCATCTCACATCCCGGTGTTCCATAAGATCAAGAAGGTGTTCTTGATCGTTCTCCGACGAAGGTTTCGACTTGGTGCCCACTCACCTCTTCAACCAAGAGCGAGAGGATAGGCAAGAAGATCTAGGGTTGGAGGTTTGATCACCATCAACAGGGAGATCAAGAAGGAGCACGCCACAAGAGGTAAACCCTAATCCCATCTCTAGGGTTTATGCATCTAGATTTGATTTATGTTATACATGATCCTGTATATGATATGTGCATGTAATATGGTTATGAAAATTGTTTTCATGTAAAAAATTTTAAAACCTAAATCCGCTAATTATTCCGCTGCGTTCATGATGTTATCATGTGATTTTCCATAGTTAGCATGCATGTATGTTATTGCCCTAAGTGTTAGGCAATTCCAGCAATTGGTATCAAGAGCACAGGTTCATATGTATAGCATAATATTGATCTAGAGATGTATGATCTAGGTTATGTGATTGAGTTTGAGCAATTTTTGTTTATGATAATTAAATGATTCATGGTGATGAATGATATTTAATTACGTATACTATTGATTTTTGCATGGTGAGAAAAATTGTGGATTGTGATTCTAGCAAAATTATATTTGGGTGTTCTTGAATTTTATGGTTGATAGATTCATGAGCATGTTTTCAAAAGGTTTGAAAATCTGAATTTTTTCCAGAAAATTTGATGTTGTTTTTAATTTTTCAGCATATATAAAAAAAAAAAAAAAAAATTTGCGGCTTAGCCATAGCCCCGCGCGCGGCTGACTGGTGCAGCCTGCCTGCGCGGGGGCTGGGCGCAGCCATGCAGGCGCTGCACGCGGGCTGCCTCAGCTGGGCCTGTGTGCATGGCTGCATGCGCAGGCTGCCTCACGTGGCCTGTGTGCATGGCTGCATGCGCAGCCCGCCAGTGCGCGGAACGTACCGCGCTCACGCGCGGCCTAAGCTGCGGCTGCGTGCGTCTTGCGCGCAGCCCGTGCGGCGTTCAGGCACAACATGGGTATGACCCATGTTCGATCAGCGCACTATGCGCGAGGCCACCGTGCCTAGCGTGCACCAAGCGCACGACCATCGTGCGGCACCTGCGCGCGGCAAGCTGCGCACGCGGGTGGCCAGCGCGCGGCACTAGCTGCCGTGCGCACGGCTCACCTGCGCGGCCGACCGGCCATGCGCGCGGCCCATGCCGTGCTCGCGCGCGGGCTGTGCGGCTGGTGCGCGCCTCTGGCGCGACACCTGTTGCATCTCACGCGCGGCAGGCCGTGTCCGCGGGTGGCCAGCGCGCGGCAACAGTTGCCATGCGCGCGGCTCACCCGCGCCCGGGCGTGGGGTAGCCGCGCCCACGCGCGTCATGCGCGCGGCCAGCAAGTCTGGCGCACAAGGCACTGCCGTGTGCCGCAGCCAGGCATTCCCCGCTCCTCAACCGCCACTTGCTCCGCTTCTCGCCACCCTTACGGGCGGTGACGGCCCGTAGGCCGACGGTGGTGGTGTTTCTGCCACCACCACTATTTTTCAAATTAATTAATTAGTTAATTAGTTTGATAATTATTTAATTTTGAATTCAAATTTAGAAATAGGAAACTATTCAAATTTGATTAGGATAGTTATCTATTTTATGAATTATCCTATTTTAAATTTGATTTACTTTAGGATAATGATAAATTTGAATTAATTAAATAAACAGAATATAATCTAATAGTTGATTTGAATTTAAATAGGAAATCTGTTAATTTTTGAAATTGTATTTGATTTCCTATATATTATCTTTAATATTTAAAATTTGAATTTAAATAGATAATGTTAATTCAAATTAATTAGATATTTAATGAGATTAGATATGATTAGATATTATTCTGATAATCTAATAGTTAATTTGAATTTGAATAGGAAATCTATTAATTTTTGGAAATTTGATTTGATTTCCTAGATTATCTCTAATATTTAAAATTTGAATTTAAATAGATAATATTAATTCAAATTAATTAGATATTTAATGAGATTAGATATGATTAGATATTATTCTGATAATCTAACAGTTAATTTGAATTTGAATAGGATATCAACTAATTTTTGAAATTAGAATAATATTTCCTATTTGTTTCTATTTAAATTTTGAATTCAAATAGATTACGACTATTCAAATTAATTTGATATTTAATATGATTAAATATGGTTAGATATTTATCAATAAATCATGATAGTTTAAAATTTGAATAATTTAAATTTAGTAATTATCTTTAATTTAAATTTGATTTAAATTGAGGATATAGTTTTGAATTTAAATTTGAAACAAAATCTAATCAGATTAGATTTAAATAAATGCTATCCATAGATTATTCAAATTCGTAATTAATAAGATTAATTACAATAGAAAAGATTTGAATTTAAATTAGATTAATATTCAATAGTTAATTGTAATAACTATTTATCTAGTAATTATTTTAATTATTGTAATTAAAATAAAGATAGAATAACTAATTAGATTAGTTACTCTACTAATTAATGAGATTAATTAGACAACTAATTAATGAGATTAATTAGGTGATTAATTAATATGATTAATTAATTATAATAGTTATATCGTTTTATAATTAAGTAATTTTAATTATAGAAATTTAATATTGATTAGATTTCTATTACAATTAAATTTAGATGTGATCTTAATTTAATTATTAGAATTATTTGACTATAATCAGATATAAATACTAGATAAATATAGAAACATTATATGAGTTATAAGTTTCTAATTAATTAGAACTAATTAAAAGAGTTTTAATTATTTTCTAATTTAGAATATTACAATTAATCTTTTCTAAATACAGTTACAGAAATGGGATTTCTATAATTAAAAGTAATTATCTTTTATTATCCGTTTTAGATCTTAATGAGTTTAAGATAGTATCTTAATGAGATTAAGATAGTATTACATAAATTAATTAATTCTTTAATTGATTAATAATTGGATAATAAATGTGATTTATTTTCTAATTATTTAAATTATCCTAATAAGTCAATATTTTAAAATTATTTGATAATTTTAAATTTAGACAAGAATTAGTTATGAACTTAATTCTTACATTTAGGATAATATGTTTTACTAGAAAACATTAATTATTGAATTTAATTAATTTTTGAATTATTATTTAATAATTAT
>JXTC01000295.1:105294-184548 GCA_002914845.1 Trema orientale
GATTTCTGGGCTGTGGGAGGAAGGGCTGCGGCAAAGAGATTGACAGAGACAGTGAGTGGGACTGTGGGAGGGCTGCGGCAGTTTTGAGAGTAATTACTAATGAGCGAGTGAGTGAATGTGTTAAGAATGAGGAAGAGGAGCCCTAGAGAGAATGAGAGAATGGGCTGATAGTTTATTTTGGGCTTACATAAATTGAGTTGGGCCATATTTACTTGTAATCAACTATATACAAATTATAACAAAAATATACACATTACATATTCTCCGCCGGTTCGGTTTGAAACCGCAAAACTTCGACTAAAATCGCAAACCGCACCGCACCGCTCGGTTTGGCAATTTTCTAAACCATCACTGACCGTATATTAAAGAAAACCGCCGGTTTCGGTACGGTGCGGTGCGGTGCGGTCGGTTTCCACGGTGCACCGGTTTTTCTGAACACCCCTATACAAAATTATGACTTTTCTAAGACTAGTTAATAGTCACAAATTGTGTGATCCTCTGTTACACAGGGTTACAAAATATTAAAACAATACTAAAAAAGTCATTTTTCAAAGGAGAAATTAGACATTATATGGTAATTTTGAAAGAAATTTGAAAAATACGGTGGTTTAAGTTTTTTCAAGGTGCAGTACAGTTTTTATTAGATAAATACTTTTTTTTAAAAAACTATTTAAAAAAATACCATTTTTTAAAATAATAACTAGTTTCTGGTTACTAGTTACCAGTTTCCAGAAACTGGTAACTAGTAACCAAAGATATTTATAACTAATATATAACTGGTAACTAGTAACCAGTAACAAGTTTCCAGAAACCGGTAAATAGTAACTATTTTAAAAAACAGTATTTTTCTAAATATTTTTGAAAAAGTAATATTTTCCAATTAAAAACTGTACAAAAATTTAAAAAAAGCCTGAGTTCTGTATTTTTATAATTCTTTGTGATAGAAACCCTTTTTCAAATCACCCTTAAAAAAGTCATTTTAGTCAAAATTATTGCTCTTTATTTTAATTTCCCCCATAATAAATAGGAGCTTATAGAAATATGACCAAATTTTGGACCCAATTTCAGTAAATGTCCCTTTGTCAAATGTTATAGCAAAATGTCCGGTATATATGTATATATACCAAGTGTAAAATTTTATATACTAAATATAAAAAATTATATACCCAGTGCATTTCAGTACAGTAACTAAAATTGGTAGATATGTGTATCTACCAAGTGTAAAAATATATATACCTGGACATTTAACTATAAAATTTTAAAAGTGGACATCTACTTAATCAAATTTAAAATTTTGGTCATCCACCTAAATTTCTCTAATAATATGGAAACGTTCTATATGTACTTGGGCCTCTCACATGCTGATGGGCCCTATAGATGACCCATCTTTCTTAGCCCGAAAACAAAGCCGATAGACTTCAGGGCGCACTAATCAAACTTAAAACGACGTCGTTTGTCCTTTTATAATTCCAGAAAGTAACAAAATGTTCTGGAAATATTTGGTTTCTAAACACGTTTGTGCTCCTTCCCTTTTAGCTGTCTCGCTTCACATGTAGGAGCTTCTCTCAGCTTCCACCTAAACAAACACGTTACACTTACACTTGCACACACACACTGTCTCTCTCATCACCGAACCATGGCAGCGTGGAAGGCGGCGGCTCGCCAAGCGGCGAGTATGGCTCGGCTCTCCACTCCTAAGTCGGCTTCAACTGTTCAAGCCGCTTCCCTTGTCCATCGGCGCGGTCTCGCCGCCAGCGGCGGTAATATATGAATTCATATAAATATATAATTGTTTTGATTTAATATTTCAAAATTACTTCAGTTTGATTAATTGAATGTATTGCAGACCACCATGGACCTCCAAAGGTGAACTTTTGGCAGGACCCTCTCCACCCATCCAGATGGAAACAAGAACAGGTAAAAAAAATTTGTTCTTTTTTTTTTATAATTATTATTTTGATTTTTTTATCGAAAAAAAGGAAGTAAATTCATATTAATACGAAAGTCTCTATGTCATGGATTCTAGTATGAATCCTTAAATTTTTTTTTTTTTTAACTTAATCATGACGTATTTTATGGGAAGGTAAAAAAAATGCATACTTGTTATTGTTAGATACTTGATCAAGATGTGGTGGTTGCTTCTTCATTATAATCTAAAGTTACTAAAAACTTGGTTATTGTGTTATCTTGTATTTGGATTACGTAGGATTGTAGACCAAAACTAGTAAGTTAAAAAGAGAAAATTTGAATTGGGTTAGGGGCTACATTTTCGTACTCGGGTTTTCCATGCAAGATTCTGGGATACGAGTCATCTACAATCTTAACAATTATCTAAGAAAATCTACACATCTTAACAATTACCTAGAAAAGAATAACTTGACTTGTGTACTATTATAATAGAGTAGTATTTGTGTACTATTATAATAGAGTAGTATTATGGGCACCAATGGTGCCCAATACCATAATGATTCTGTGATTGGATGATTCTAATTATTAAAATAGATCTTACATAATTCCACTTGAATTATAATTATAATTAATTAATGACAGATTGATAATCCGTGTGGTAATAAACACATATCAGGTTCCATAGCATTATTCGCTATAATAACTTTTAATATTTAATGTATTTATCTTTACATCTACTCGTTATTTGTGACCTAGAATATTGTATAAGTCAAGTTATTTATTCTAAATAATTTGTCCTAATGTTTGGTACTTTCTATTGATTTAAAAGTGATGACTAGCTGACTCAAAAAAAAAAAAAGAAAAAAGAAAAAGGTGATGACTAGCTAAATTGAGGTTTTTTCATTTGCAGTTTGTGGTAGTGTCTTTGACTGGATGGGGGTTACTCGTCTATGGTGGGTACAAGTATTATAGTGGATACAAAAAGGACAAGAAGGAAGAGGTAGGTTTTTATTTATATATTGATTTTTTTTTCCTTTGCTGGAAATAAATATAAGTAGGTGCTCATGCTATTGGTAGTTTTACAAGAAAACCTTTTATTCTGGAGTGTTTGTTTTGTTAGAATCAATCACCACTGCGGTTGGATTGACCATGTTTCTTCCTCAAGTTCTCTTGCACTGTTCCTCGATATCTTCGTGTTAAACATTTTCGGATCTGAAATGTTTCTTTTCTTGCCTTCCTTTGTGTTAGTTAATTATGCGTATCGTTGCTTCGAAAATTTGATAAAAGGGTGATCTTATTCTTAAGATGTTGTTTGAGAAAATTTTCGTAACATATTTCATATTTGAAAACAAAAGACAGAAAATGAGTCCTAAGAGCATGAAAAACCTTTTTTTTTCCTCCTTCCTAGCACTGATTCGCCTCTTTTCACTGCAGAAAGCCGGAGAACCATCGCACTAGTTCTGAGGCAGTTCCCGTTGGAGCAAGCATTTGGCTCGCAACTTTTGGAATAGAGTGTTGTTCCATGTCAAGCCAACTCATAGCTTTGAATAAAGAATAACTCTAGTTGTAAATGAGTCAGTTAGAATGATGGGTTTATTAATACATATTGTGTTTTTCTTTCCTCAGTTCTCTCTTACAACGGTTCATGCACTCTTTTAACCTTCTTGTTCAATCTTTAATACTCGCTCGCCTTAAATCTTAAATTTCAATGGTTGACGACTTGATGGCTTCAAACTCCTTACTTGGCAAAAGCCAAAGGACTTGGTACTTGGTCTTTTTCATAGCATACCATGTAATCACTAATCATGGTCGAGGATTCGATTCCTCGATGGGACCTAGTTGTCCCATCTTATTTTTTTGCTAAGAGTTTCTTAAGATTGTATTGTAAGATTCAACAGGAGGGAAATCCGGTTAAAAATTAGAAAAAGGAAAATCACGGTCAGAGATTAAACAAAATTTACTTCATAGGCAACTGCTAGTTGTCATGGAAATGATAAACCCTTTAAAACAATTCGAAACTAACGACATATACACACCCCCCAAGAGCTCAAAATTATAAATACAACAGAATACAACATCTGGGGAGACTTTGAAACTAAACCATCTCAATCGACAAACATATATAAGGGATTTATGAGGTATGGCACAGGAATTTTCTATCTCATCAAACTTCTTTTCGCTTAAATGTGAACTCGAAACCATAAATGTATGGCTCAATGGGCTTGTCCACTGAGGGTATCTCCACTTCGAATTTACATATCTACATGAGAGAACCATTATCTAGACATGGAATATTCAAGGACGTATCTTTAGCTGGGACTAGGAACCTTTTCAATGGCTGGGGAAAAAACAAATCATTAATTACTACTTACGTTAAACGGACAGAAATTGTACTTGGAAATCTTTACTGCAATTAAGTACATACAATCAAATGATTCCATAGCTAGCTTGCATCTGATATTGTCGTTTTTAATTTTGAATACTCAAAGAAGTATAAAACAAAACCACTTTGAAATTCCAACAAATTAACGTTAGTGTACCCCAAATTCCATAATCCATATGCCACTATCAGGGATACATATGAAGAAAATGACTTTCTTCCTAAAATTTCAGTTATAAGATTTTGAAAACGTAGAAAAACACTACTACCATTCGGTCAAGAATGTTAACTAAAACTATGATAGGTTGTTTATGCATGTCTACATTATTCAATGGCATTTACAACATACCAGGTGGTTAGAGCAAACAGTCTCAGTCTGCGTCTTTTATTTCTGCTTCTACATCAACAACTGCATTAGAAGAATTCTTTTCTCCTGTAATATTGGAAAAATTTATCTAAGCAATTCAGAACAAGCGAATATTCTTAAATACATCAGTCAGGGGCTCATATCTTTGCGTTCACATTCTCATTAATACATAGTGAGAAATTCTAAAGGAACACTTGAATAGAAAAATAAGATAAAATAATTTATATAAATGTGTGAAAAATGAATTTCAGTAGGATTACCCTTTTTAGAACGGGAGAAGCCACTGAATGCCTCTCCAAACGTTGTAGACTGGTTGGAGAACTTCACAGACTCCCTTACAAACTTATTATCCACAACTGAAATAGGGCAAACGACAAGACATGAGAAGAATGCTGACTCAATTTCCCATTTAAAATGGATAAACATTAATAAAATGGATAAACAAACTTAATGTTTAGATAACTTAATCTCGTCGACTAAGATAATGGCTGGAATAGAGATAATTGTGGATTTGGACAAAGATAGCACAGAGACATAAGGGAACCTTTTTGATAACTAGCAAGGTCACCGATAATAAAAGTTTCCAAAGTATGTCTAACAAAAGGAGTGTTGAACTAGAACTTTCGACTGTGAAGAAGCAAAAATAGTCAAGAATGAGCTCTTACCAGAGAAAGGTTGACTGCAGAAAGGGCACAGCTGCAATTCATCGTTCATAGTTGATCTGCAACAGGGTGCATTACAAATCAACCAAGGGAATATTCTCATCAAGTATATATTTGTACATTTATCCTATGGAAAGTAGTGGAAAACCACTCTGATGGTGTCTAGAAAATTAGGAATAAGAGGTTTGAACAAGCCTTACTTGAAAATCTGAAAATCATTTCCGCAGTTTGGGCACTGCAAATATACCAAATAGAAAACCAATCACAATCAGTAAGGCGGGACAATATTGATTAAGAATGTACAAAAGTTATTTTCACCTCCAAGTATAATTTTTCTCAGCCAAAAAATAATAATAATAATAATAATAAATAAATAAAATAAAATAAAAAAGAAAAAGGAAAGGAGGGGCTTACACTGTCCTGAACTATATCCCGTCCTGCCCACCAGAGAAAAGCACCAACTCCAACTATTGGTATAACAATTGCAAGAAGCTGAATAAAGAAAAGTATCAATTAGTGACTTAAAAAATACAAAACAAGATACTAGATGTCAAAGTAGACAAATAAAAACTGACAACTATTAGTACTGAAAAAAAAAAAAGGAAAAAAAAAAAACCTCAACTTGACAAAAAAAAAAAAAAAAAAGGAAGCAAAACAGAGAAAGACAGGATTAGATTATCATTCACAGACAAATACTCAAACAGTTTAAAGGCAAAGAGAGAGAGTACCCAAATGGAAACAATTGCATCCAATAGCCAACCAAGCTGACCAGTCATTGAAAGATAAGTCAACCCAATAGCCAAAGCTAGATTACCCAGAAGCCTGGCAGTGGCACCATCATCTCTCCCACCTCCACCACCACCTCCACCACCACCATTAAATCCAAAACCATCATTAAACCTCACCAAAACCTCCCTCTTCTTCCTCTTCAGAAAAATCCCATCTTCCCACCTTTTTTCTCCAAAGCAAGACCATTTATCCTTATAAACTCTCAATTTAAACCTTTTCTGATGTAAAGTAGCAACTTTTGTGGCTCTGAGATTAATGGGTTTTTTGTATATGTCACCATGCAAAGTGGTGCATTTGAAAGGTGAGAAATTGATGGAGATTTGCAGAACTGTAGTCATGGCAAAAATGGGTCTTTATAGAAAAAAATCTATAATAATTCTGGGTTAGAATAATCTATGGAGGATTTCAGGTTCATGGTGGCTTAATAAAGATTGTTTTTTTTTTCCCGTGTTTTTCTATTTATCAGAGAGCAGAGACTAGAGAGAGCAATCTTTTTCTTTCATTTTCTCTTACCGGATATGCATCTGAGTTATCCTGTTGTTGACTGCCACGTGTGATTCGAGTGACCATTTTGGACTTTACAACTGAATCTATGTACTTTTACCTATTTCACGAAGTTGTACATTAAGAAATTATTGACGTTAACTTTTTTTTTGCTTTTTGGGTTTGTAAATTTTGTTATATAATTAAAGGGGATGGCTACGGTAGGGCATCCTTACGTAAGGTCATACCTTAATTATTGTTGGATGGGAATCTGTGGGGAATAACGGAAATCTGTGGAGAATCTATTTATATACAGATTCCCATCTAACGGTAAATAGACAGGCCCTACGTAGGGGCGTCCCTACTGTAGACGCGCTCTTAATTAAAATATTAATTTGGATAATAGAAGTTATGTATGATGTTTCAGATAATAAGAGTAAAGAATATAGTATGAACAGTAAAAATTTGAGTATTCTGCAATTTAAATCTTAAAATTTGAACTCCGTAAAATAATACTTTCAGATTAAGAATTTCTAAAAATCGTCGCGCAGAACGCGACGTTGTGTGTCATGTTTCTTGTCGCTTGAAAAGCAACATAAAATAGTGACGTACAACGTCGCATTCTATTATTTTCTCGTCGCTTTTTAGGCGACGCAGGGCTTCGTGTTATTTTTCTGACAACGTTAAAGGTTAGTTATTTTCTATGTCGCGCTGACATCATAAAGCGACGTGAAATATAGTAATGGCTTTGCCTTATTTTATAGTAGTGTCCATCTCTCTCTCTCTCTTCGACTACCATCCTCATCTCTCTCTCTCTGCGAGCGCTATCTCTATCATGACCTTCTCTCAACAAAAAAAAAAAAAAACCCACACACCTCTCGCCCATCGCTCCGATCATCACCTCCATCTCTTTCTCTGACCACAATCTCCATCTCGAACCTCTCTCTCTCTTTCAAGGTAATATATTGACCCTCTCTCTTAATTCCTTTTTTTTTTTTTCATTTTATGTAATTTTTTCAGTTTATTTTTTTTTTTCTTTTTTGTTTAGGAATTGTAGGAGAATCTCTCTTTGGACTTCTGTTTTTGCTATCTTTTTGTTTGTTTTTGAAGGTATTCTCTATATTATTTGGATTTTGGGGCTTTTTTATTTGGCTATTTGGGATTTGTGGATTTTTTTTTTAGCTATTTGGATTAAGAATTAATTCTGGAGTTTCGGGTTTTGGGAGTTTTGTAGTTATTTTGATTTCTATAACTATTTGGAATTTATGGATTTTGTGGGTATTCGGATTAAGAATTTTTGGGGTTTTGCAATTGAGGGGTTTTCTTGTCGCTATTTTCTGGACTGGATTACTGCTTGGCTATTTATAATGGCTTCAATTTTTTCATTGCTGGTTGGATGTGATTTCACATTGGTCCAAAAAAGGGTTGAGTTCGTCCAAATGAATATATGATACTGTAATTGAAAGTAGTCATGACCAAGAACATGAGGAAAATGTCAATGTTAAGAAAGAGCCTAGACATAGCAAAAGAGCTAAGATAGAAAAATCTTTTGGCCTAGGTTTTTTGATCTATTTGCTGGAGGTTGAACCTCAAACATTTGAACAAGCTATGAGCTCTTCAGAAGGTCGTTAATAGAAAGAAACCATTCAAAGCGAAATTAACTCCATCATGTAAAATCATATATGAAAACCCATAGATCTTCCTCCAGGCTATAAATCTGTAGGGTCCAAATAGATTTTTAAGAGGAAAATGAAAATAAATGGATCAATTGATAAGTACAAGGCTAGACTTGTAATGAAGAGTTACAAACAATGAGAATGCTTTGATTACTTTGATACATATTCTCATGTGACGAGAATAACGTCCATAAGAATGATACTTGCAATAGTAGCTTTGCACAATCTTGAAGTATATCAAATAGATGTGAAAACTGTCTTTCTGAATGGAGACATAGATGAAGAAATCTACATGAAACAACTTGAGGGTTTTTCAGCTCCAGAGCAAGAAAATAAAAGAGTTTGTAGATTAGTAAAATCTCTATATGTCTTAAAACAAGCACCAAAAATAATGGCATGAAAAGTTTGATAAGGATATGTTGGAAAATAGATTTAACATCAACGAATGTGATAAATGCGTTTATGTCAAAGTCGCCAAATCTCTAAAATATTTTTATTGAATTGTAAATTTAGTGGAAATATACAAGATTCCCACATGGTCTGAGAATGAAGTTCTTAGAGCCGTATAGCTTATATAAAGAGGCTTGGCATTAGTACTTGTCATCACATCGAGGAAACTTCAACCTTATTTTTCACAAACTTTCCATTAAAACAGGTTTTGCAAAAGCCAAGTCAATTTATCAGAATTTATTTCCATTAAAACAGGTTTTGCAAAAGCCAAGCCAATTTATCAGAATTTAAATTGTAGAATATCCAAATTTTATGATATTTTCTTTGTAGTTTACTAAAATAAAAAGAAAGTGAGAAAAAAAATATATTAAAAAAAAGACACATTTGACGCTATTGTTCGTTGTTATGCGATTTTAAATCCACGTCAGTCAACAACGATACAGGAAAGTCGACGATTAGTCTACATCAGGCCGCACATATGTTTTCTTGATTGAAGTGTGACCTCCTCCAGATGCGATAGGTGCGACCAGCATGAAAAAGGAATGGGTAATTCGCAAAGAAAAGGAAACGAGCTTCTGAATGGAAATCGAGTAGTTTCTTTATTTAATTTGAGATGTTACCTGAATTGAATATTGTTACTAGAAATTGTATTTTTTATGCACTTACCTTTTGTATAATTAGGAAACCTTGAGCCAATCTCATCTATATAAAGATGGTTCATTCTCATTGTAATTCACGAGACAATTTTCTTCACAAACACTTTATCACATTCTGTAATTCTCTCTGTTCTCATCTTGGGACTTAGGGAAACTCTTTGTAATCCTCCAGAAAATAGTGAAGAACAGTGGATGTAGGCTCATCTTTTTTGGGGTTGAACCACTATAAAATTCTTGTCTCCATATTTACTTTGCTTTATCAACCATTTTCACACACAAGCCACATCTCGTAATTTTCTTAAATTCATTGTTGACAAAACCTCCGTCAACAATTGGCGCTAGAAGGAGAGCTATTCCAGCGAAAGACGTTTGTTAATCTTGCTTCTTCAATAATGGCAAACACCAGAAACACTACCATAAACGCTGGAGTTAGCCAAAACCAACCCCAAAGTACTGTGGCTGCACAGGGCAATCCTGTTCAGGATCAACCTGTTGTGACTGCACCAGAGGATATCGTACAGAGACAGGATCGCATGGAGGACGCATTAGTAAACCTTCAATAAATCACCAATCAGATTAATGATTCTCTGCGACGACTCGTTGAAGGACAAATGGTTACTCCACCACAACAGG
Source organism: Trema orientale (assembly GCA_002914845.1). Taxonomy (NCBI): domain Eukaryota; kingdom Viridiplantae; phylum Streptophyta; class Magnoliopsida; order Rosales; family Cannabaceae; genus Trema; species Trema orientale. The sequence goes on from JXTC01000295.1 coordinate 115,299, forward strand.
AACGACCAAGAGAACGTCTTACTCGATAAATTGAAAGAGGAATTCAGATCCGGGGGGAAGGAAATCGCGACCAGCCCAGAACCCAATTGGAGCCTATGCTGATCGCACCTCCAAAGGGAAAGAAAAAGTCGCGAACTTGCCACAGGAATCTGGCACTGGGAGTTCGAGCACCGATCATGGACAACCTTTCAAGAGAGCAACCGTCAATCGAGATCGTCGAAGTAGTGAGTAGAATCGTCAATCGAGGAGCGTCTTCGAAAGAATTAGCAGGGAACCCAGGCAGAATCCTATAGACTTAAGATAACACTTAGAGCAGCGACATAGCCGTGAGCAATCTACATCGCACCATCACAATTAAAGTCGATCTCGTCGTGCTATTACAGTAGAGTCTTCACAAAGGTCGCAGCAGACCCTGCCTAACCAAACTACTGCAGCACATCGTAACAACGATCAAAGACCATCCCAACCACCAATTAATGCTCTTCCTCCAAATATTGATGTTCATAATTTTAGGATTGCATTAGAGACGATTGCCAGTTGGGATGATGAGCTCGTGGATGGATATCGTCAATCGCCATTCAACGAGAAAGTTCAAGCTGCTGCCTTGCCTATTGGATTTAAACTTCCCACCATAAACACTTTTAATGGGAAAACTGATCTACAGGACCATATGGACCACTTCAGCGATTTGATGGAGCTCCATCGGGTCGATGACCTCGCACGATGTAGATGTTTTACTGTAACCCTCACAGGAGCAGCGAAGAAGTGGTTTCGAAGACTCTAGCCCAGTTCAATCTCATCCTGGCAACAACTTCAAACTGTATTTTTAAGACAGTTTCAGGCTGCCAAAAATTTCACTGTCCCGTTGGTCAGTTTGTCAACCATTCGATAAGGTCCAGAGGAGACTCTGTGATCCTATCTCAATTGCTTTACCTCAGAATTGGCAAAAGTGAGCAACCCGCCTGAAGGAGGAGTCTTAACACTGCTGATGGCTGGGGTGCGAGCTGAAATTAAACTCTGGGAAGAGCTGCTCGAACGGGAATGTAGAACTCTTGAGGACTTCTATCGACGAGTTGGCCGTCATCTAAGAGTGGAATCTTCACGTGAGAATCTTTACAAGACGAAGGGAGGAAAAAATTCAACTAAAGATGCGACCACAACCAAAAACAACAATAATTATAAAACGTCAAACAAGAGAAAAAGCGAGCAGCCAGCTAAGAAGCAGCCCGAATTGAAGAAGCAGGAAGTTCCAAAGGCTCCCATGAGATTCAACAACTATACTGAGCTGAGTGCACCGATATCTATGCGGTTACAAATCAGCATGAGCGATATCGTCAACCGGAGCCAATTAAGCGCGAAAGGGCAAAACGTGATCCCAACAAATTCTGCCAGTATCACAATGATATTGGGCACGATACCAACAACTATTACACCCTAAAAGATGAGATCGAAAGATTAATTAAAGAAGGGCAACTACGACAGTACACCTGGAAAAATAATGAAAGAAGAGAAGAAAACCAGCAGCGACCTCCTGAAGTACAGCGAGAAGTGCGAACTATTTTCGGGGGACTGCATGTTGGAGGAGATTCGAGGAGGGCACAAGATAGGTATGCGAGAGAAGCTCGACAGCAACCATTGACCAACATCATGCATCTTGAGAAGTGACCACAAAAACTTCAACGGGTACCTGATATGGACATCACCTTTACGGAGCAGGACACGAGGGAAGTCCATTACCCGCATAATGACGCACTAGTCATTAAAATCAATTGCGGGAGCACTCAACTATGGCGAGTACTGATAGATAATGGAAGTGCTGTCGACATCCTATAATATAAAGCCTTCAAGAAGATGGGGTTAAGTGACTCCGATTTAAAACCCACTGTCACTCCACTCTACAGATTTACTGGGGATAGTATAATGCCTAGGGGCATGATTGAATTGATGGTTAACGTTGGAACTTACCCTAGAGTTTCAACAGTAGTGACTCAATTTTTAGTTGTAGATTGCCCCTCTGCATTTAATGCTGTATTAGGAAGATCAACTTTGAAGGAACTTCGAGCTGTCACTTCAATTTATCATCTCGCCATGAAGTTCCCAATGCAGCATGGAGTAGGTGAAGTGCGAGGTAACCAATATGACGCACGTATTTGTTATAATAATTCATTAAAACTCGCATTAAAGGATACAACACCTCGCACAATGATGGTCCAGCTATAGGGAGAAGCATCAATCAAAGCGTCAACCGAAGACCTCGACCCTCGAGAGATCGATGAAAAGGTCAAAACTGGACCCATTGAAGACTTGGAAGATCTGTCAATCGATGAATCTTCAAAGATTCTTAAAATCGGGGAAAAACTTCAGGAACCCGTGCGAGCTACAATGGTCACCTTTCTAAAGTCGAATTTGGACATCTTCGCATGGCAACATTCGGATATGGTGGGGATTGATCCGAATATCATGTGCCATCGTCTCAACATAGATACAACAAAGAAACCAGTGCGTCAGAAAAGAAGGACGATGGACCCAGAACGTTGCGTTGCATTAAAGGAAGAGGTGGATAAGCTGCTCGAAATAGGGTTCATCAGGGAATCTTTTTATCCAAACTGGCTCGCGAACCCAATTTTGGTAAAGAAACCCAACGGGAAGTGGAGAACTTGTATCGATTTCATTGATCTCAACAAAGCCTGCCCAAAGGATAGTTTTTCACTCCCGAGAATTGATCAGCTTGTAGATGCAACGTCAGGACACGAACTCTTGAGCTTTATGGACGCATATTCTGGATATAACCAGATCCCTATGTATGAATTAGACGAGGAGCATACTTTATTCATCACTGATCGAAGGCTGTACTGCTACAAGAAGATCCCTTCGGACTCGTCAACGCGGGAGCAACTTATCAGCGTCTTGTCAATATGATATTTGCAAAACAGATTGGCAAGACAATGGAGGTATACGTTGATGATATGCTGGTGAAGTCGAAGAAAGCTGAAGATCACATCAAACATCTTGATGAGATGTTCAAAATTCTTCGAAAATATCAGATGAAGCTGAATCCCCAGAAATGCGCGTTCGGAGTAGGATCCGGAAAATTTCTGGGATTCATAGTCAATCAGCGAGGTATCGAAGCTAATCCATAGAAGATACATGCATTAATTGATATGCAGTCACCTCGCAAACCAAAAGACGTGCAGAGCCTGGCAGGAAAAGTGGCCGCATTAAGTCGTTTTGTATCTAGGTTGACTGACAAATGCCAACTATTCTTCGAAGTGCTGAAAGGATCGAAGAAATTTGAGTGGACTGAGAAGTGTGAGCAGGCATTCCAAGAACTGAAGAAACACTTGGGTTCTCCTCCACTCTTGTCGAAGCCAAAATCAGGGGAGAAGCTATATTTATATCTCGCTGTTTCTAAATATGCGACAAGTGCTGCGTTAATTTGAGAAGAAGAAAATATACAGAGACCTGTTTATTACGTAAGCAAAAGACTATTAGACGCCGAGACAAGATATCCAGAGATGGAGAAGTTGGCGTTAGCACTAGTCATCGCATCTAGGAAGCTTCGACCTTATTTTCACGCGCACACTATCGACGTTTTTACAAACTTCCCACTAAAGCAAGTCTTACAAAAACTGGAAGCTTCTGGATGACTGCTAAAGTGGGCGGTTGAGATGAGCCAATTCGACATCAATTTTTGACCTCGTGTTGTGATCAAAGGTCAGGTTCTCGTAGATTTTATTGCGGAGTTTACCTATGACGTCAACCTTCCCACCGAAGTAATCGAAAAATCCACTATGGACTTGTCAAGGCTGTGGAAACTATACGTCGATGGGTCCTCAAATGAGAATGGAGCTGGTGCGAGCTTGATGTTAATCAGTCCTGAAGGTCATAGTATTCATTGTGCACTTCGATTCGGATTTCCAGCATCAAACAATGAGGCAGAATATAAAGCGTTGATAGCTGGACTCAAGCTCGCACAAGAAATGAAGGTCGAGATGATCGAAGTATATAGTGACTCCCAGTTAGTTGTTTGCAAGTTATTGGCGATTATCAGCAAGAGTGGGAAGAATGCTGGCCTATTTACAAGAGGTACAGCAACTATTTTCGATATTTACTGCTTACAACATTCAACTTCTTCCTCGAACTAAAAATACTCAAGCGGATGCTCTAGCCAAGCTCGCTTCAACAAAAGACTCAGAACTGTTGAAGGTAGTGCCAGTTGAACACCTTGCAAAACCAAGCATCGAAGTGGAACCTCAAGTGACCATACCAGTTCATCAGAAACCTACGTGAATGGATCCAATAATGAAATATTTACAAAATGGTGAACTTCCCGAGAATAAAGACGATACAAAACGACTTCGGATGAAGGCAGCTCGCTATATTATATATGATGGCAAACTTTATCGAAGAAGTTTTAGTTCACCATTATTATTATGTGTTGACGAAGAACGGGCATACTACATTATGAAGGAAATTCATGAATGGATATACGGGAATCATTCTGGGGGGTAGGCACTTGCAAATAAAGCTCTTAGACAAGGTTATTTTTGGCCCATCATGAAGAAGGACGCAATGGAGTTCGCTCGAAAATGCGATAAATGTCAGCGATTTGCAACCGTTCCTCGAATGCCACCTGTTCCTTTAACTTCGATGACTAGCCCATGGCCGTTCATAGTTTGGAGAATAGATATTACAGGAATACTCCCGTTGGCACGAGGTGGATTGAAACATGCAGTGGTCGCAGTTGACTACTTTACTAAGTGGACGGAAGCAGAGGCTTTAAGTACCATTTCTGCAAAGAAGATGATAGATTTTGTTTACAAATCTATAATCTGTCGTTATGGTATACTGCACACAATAATTTCTGATAACAGAAAATAATTCGACTGCGATGATTTTCGCAACTTCTGCGACTTCTGCGATAACTTAGGCATCAAGAAAAGTTTATCCGCAGTTGTCCATCCACAAGCCAATGGTCAAGCAGAAGCTATAAACAAGATACTTAAGCAAAACTTGAAGACAAAGTTAAAAGAACAGAAGGAAGCCTGGCCAGAAATACTCCCCGAAGTATTATGGGCTTATCGCACCACCCAACGAACCACTACTGAAGAAAGTCCATTCTCCTTAGCTTATGGCTACGAAGCCATGGTGCCAGTTGAAATTGGTGCGAGCTCTCTATGATGATCTACCTATGAGCATGATCAGAATAATGCATTGATGAGGATTGAGCTCGATCTTTTGGAAGAAAAGCGTGAACAGTCTCAACTTCGGATCACATCATACCAACAGCGCACTGCTCGATATTACAACTCTCAAGTTAAAAATAGAGAATTCAATATTGGTGATCTTGTTCTTCGATAAGTTCTACCTAACACCAAAGAGCATAGTGCTGGTGTATTTGGCCCTTCTTGGGAAGGTCCATATGTTATAGATGCCGTCATTCGACTAGGGACGCGCAGGCTTGCTCAAACTGGAGGACAAAAGATCGAACATGCATGGAATGCAGAACAACTTCGTCGATATTATCAATAAATCTTCATGTATATCTTCATATCTTCAAAAAATGCATCATTTTTCAGAATTCATCAATAAAGATGCCATTTCTTCACACTACTTCGATTTATCATCGCATTGTACTTGTTAATTTCGATTGACTTTTATAATTTTATGACAGTCTTCGAACACCATAAAACTCAGGGGGCAGTAGGATCAGATCATCATCTCCTACTCGCTTCCTAAGGAACTATGCAAAACGTTCATTTAGAGGGTTCGAAATTTTAGATCGCCGAATTTCTAAAATTTCTTAAAATCTTAGGATTTTCTCCTCGCTTCATGCCATAGCATGTCGTATTACGTAATTTCCCTCCTCGAACGGCAAAGTAACTAAGCAAAACATTCATTGTTCGATGTGATATCTTCCTATATTCTATTGACATGGAACTTTTGAAAAACAAATATTGAGTTAGCATCACTCACGTCCGTTGTTTTTCTTAAGTGACCTAACCTATCCTAACACTTAAAACTCGTTTTAAATCAGTCGGATTCGAATCGTAATAGCATACCGATCAGTCACTTAGTGATTGACTACTTGGTTAAATTTTGCACATTTATATTATTTATGCGATGTAAATTTTCTTTTCATTTTGCAGGAAAATATATACGATAAAAAAAAATATTACAAATTATTAACGAGACAAGCCTGTATTTGTCTTAAAAATTACAAAATTATAAAATGTCTACTGTGCAGAAGTACTCGCTCCAGTCTCTGCCGGCTTCTCTGCAGCCTTGCTCTGCTTCCAACTCTCGACCAGTTCGACAACATCCTCGCCAAGAATGGAAAAGTCGAATTCCGGATGCTCACAGAAGATATTATAAATTATAGTTGACGAGGCAAGGTCGCTAGCTTTCTCTTCGAGTTTCTTAACTTCAGTAGCCTTGAACTCTTCCACTGCTTTTCGACCTGCCTCCTTGGCCGCCTCTTTTAGAGCATCCGGGTGTTCGGAGATGGTTTTCTCAAGTTCCGTGACTTTTTTCTCGAGCTTTTCCTTCTCCAAGTCCTCGCGCAGCTGCTTCTTCTCTGACTCAAAGGAATTCTTCTCGTCCTCGCAAGTCTTCTTTAGGTCCTCAAGTACTTAGGTTATCTCTTCGACCTTTTCGCCTTCTTCCACGCACTTGAGGACCGGGTCATACATTAGCACAGCAGCTGCAGCAGTCTGAAGTATAACACATTAGCAAAAGTGTCGAAGAATTTAAAGAATTAAGAAACTTACATTTGCGAGCATTCGCATTGCGGCACTGAATGCGACCTTAGGAGATCTTTTCTTCATCCTCTCCCAACCTTCTTCAGAGGTGAAGCGATCAATGAAGGCCGCACTCAGGCCAGCCTTTTCTGGTAGTTGACAAAGATGTGCGAAGATCTCTTCGTCCTTGTCGGCCTGGCTAGCTCCTGCAGAGGAAGTAGCAGGTTCCTTGGACGGCTCACGCTGGTTCGCAGGCATTGAAGGCTGAGGAGGAGGCGAGCTAGTAGGAATGTCTTCGAAGGCGACTTTTCTTTTCTTAGAAATATCAACCTTCTCTTTCCCTTTTGTTGAGGGGGGGTGTTGTCTGGAGTTTTGGATTTTGTAATCGACCCCGGTGTTGAAGGCAGTGCTCGCAAACCGCTGTCGATGGTCATATCTATACAAATGAGGTGTTAGCATGCGAGGTATGTAATGCGATAAAAAAAAGAGTGGAGGAAAATTACCTTCTTGCGGTTGAGAAGCTGGAGATGGAGCTTCTGGAGATGGTTCGGTAGGAGGAGCAGGTGTTTTTCGTTTTCTCGTCTTTGAGGACGAAGCACCCGTCTCTTTCTGCCTCCTCGATTTCTTCTTCTTCGAGCTCGAGGGCTTGGATGGACGGTTCGCGGAGTAGGGAAGCGCAGCGCCTTTAGGGAACAGCCCGTAGGCGATCAAGTTCTTGGTTGTCCCAAGCTTCTTCCAGTCAAATTCTTCTACTAGAAGGTCGTTGATCTTGTATACCTTTGTGAGCTGTGCCTCGTTGAGTCCTGGGCGCTCTTTGTTGTCTGCGATGAAATATAAATGCGATCAAGAAAAGCACATTTATGGAGTAAAAGTCAAGGTAGAGAACCACTTACTAGGGTTTTGGAAGAACCCGTTGTCAGCGTAATCGAAGTGGAAGAATGGATTTTTTCATTTTTCCATATTATTGCGAACTCCGTGAATGGTCTTTATGGCTTGATTCGACCATTTGCTCACGTAAAAGAAACCAAGATCTGAAGGGTTCGACTTCACTTGGTAGAACCAAGCGAATTCTTCAGGAGTGGGTGATCCTAATCTAAGTTTATGGTATAGTATGTACAAGCCTACCATATATCTATAGGTGTTTAGAGTTAGTTGGTAGGGAACGACTCCGTAATAGTCAATGATGGATTTGATGTATGGATGAAGCGAGAGGTGAACGCCGCATCTGAGGATGCCTCTGAGAACGAGGCAGTACCGCGAGGATGGGTGTGTGGTCGATTAAATTTGGTTAGAAGGTGAAGTGTGATGTTGATGTTGTAGTTACGGATGATCTTCTCGAGGTTGTTCGTGTTACAGCTCATCTTTACGTTGGTACACGACCAATCTCCCTCTACATACTGGTACCCTCTCACGTATTCAGGGGCATCCCTAATGTGTTGAGGCCACTATCTTGGGGAAGGTCGCCTATGCGAGGACTACTTTGTCTAGTCCCTGTTATCTCTACTTCGGGTTGCTCTATATAATCGTCGAGATCTATAGAGCTAGTCTTTGTGCTCGAGTCAGAGAATGACAACTCCCCTGAGAATGCATTCCCCTCCCTAAACTCTTTGCTACTAGACATCTGAAAAATAAACAGGAAATATTTAATCCTATGCGGGCATCATCCTACAGGTAAAATTATTGATTTATACTAACCTAAATGCGACCTAGAAATAGGTGTGCTAACTTGTTTATCATTGCAGGTATACTCGCTATATGCGAGCAATTTGGGGCTACAAACCCTAGAATTTGTCAACAGACTATTCGACTATTCGAAATCTCAACAGTCCTCTAATTGATCTTAGGGTTCGTCTGAAGTGTTCGAGTAGTTCTTCGATAATCCGTCATTCAATCTACCTATTTCTATATATGATCTGATTCTCAAATATCAACATTTCATATCTTTATTCTTATGGATTTGTCTTATTAATCTAGTCTTTTATATATTTAAGAAGATCCAGAAACAGTCTAATATGAGACTCCTATAGTTCTATGTCTCGTTCCTAATTTCTAGTTTCTATGCTTAATTCTAAGTTCTTTTCGGTCATGTCAAGTTAAGAGGGTTCTCAGGAATTCTATGGAAAATATACAAAAAATAAGTAGTGCAGAAGAAAAGAGAAGAGAGAACTGACCTTTTTTTTGTTGAGGAGGTTTCTGGGGTGGCTTGCCGACTCTTCTGGGATGATGTCGATGGAAGAAGTTGGGGTGACTTGCCGGAGACAGGGAAGAAAAGTTCTGCAATTCGCCAGAGAGGAGATGGAAAGTTTTTAGGCAGATTTCAGAGGTAAAGTGGAAAAGGAGAAGAAGAAGGGGTATTTATATATTTTGAATATTCATTAAATCACAGCCGTAGATTAAGGTATTTACTTTTTAGATCTGATGGCCGAAATTCGCGTGGGAATTGAATTCAGAAATTAAAGTGGATTTAATTCTTGAAATTTGAAACATCCCAGGCTGAAACGACAGCTAGTGTTAGCATCATCATCACGTCTATTCAAGAAACGGAGAAGTCGCCTCGAGTTGTGTCAATTTCTTAAGGGAAGACGACACGTGGATGCATCTGTCAGGAAAAGGTACGCGCGGTTCTGAAAAAGTGATTCAAGACTTGACGACTCTTCAGAATTTCGAGGAGACCTTGTAACATCACATTTATAAGCTCGCATTTATCAGAGAGAAGCTCCGTTTAGCCTAAAGGCTAATGGAGCTGGGGGGCAACTGTTCTGCGATCTTAAATCCACGTCAGTCAACGACGATAGAGGAAAGTCGACAATTAGTCTACATCAGGCCGCACATATGTTTTCTTGATTGAAGTGCAACCTCCTCCAGATGCGATAGGTGCGACCAGCATGAAAAAGGAAACCTGTTCAAATGGGTAATTCGCAAAGAAAGGGAAACGAACTTCTGAATGGAAATCGAGTAGTTTCTTTATTTAATTTGAGATGTTACCCGAATTGAATATTGTTACTCGAAATTGTATTTTTTATGCACTTACCCTTTGTGTAATTAGAAAACCTTGAGCCATCCTCATCTATATAAAGATGGTTCATTCTCATTGTAATTCACGAGACAATTTTCTTCACAAACACTTTATCACATTCTGTAATTCTCTCTGCTCTCATCTTGGGACTTAGGGAAACTCTTTGTAATCCTCCAGAAAATAATGAAGAACAGTGGACGTGGGCTCATCTTTTTTGGGACCGAACCACTATAAAATTCTTGTCTTCATATTTACTTTGCTTTATCAATCATTTTCACACACAAGCCACATCTCGTAATTTTCTTAAATTCATTGTTGACAAAACCTCCGTCAACATTCGTGTACCTTTTACATTCATTAAAACAATAGTAAACACAAACCACAACGAAATATCTAGAAAACGATAGTGTCCAAAAAACACAACATAAACTGGTGAGGCGACAACTAAATAAAAATGACAACAGGACATAAACTGGTGAAACGACAACTAAATAAAAATGACAATATCTTAAAAGCAAGGATAAATTTTCTTTTTTTTCTTTTTTTTTTTTGAGAATGAAAAGAAAGGATAATTAAAGCCGACAATAGCTAGAAAATGATTAGCATTATCAAAACGACATTAGCTAGCCTTGGTTGATTAATCGAACCCCAGAAACATGTGATAGCAAATCATAGGCTTGATGGCTCAGGTATCCCAATTCCCAGGCGGGTCGAAGAATACAAAGTACGATGTATTCAATTGCAATGGTGGAAACTCTTTAATAACTCAACTAAGCGGGGATAGCTCAGTTGGGAGAGCGTCAGACTGAAGATCTGAAGGTCGCGTGTTCGATCCACGCTCACCGCATTTCTTTATTTATTCGGCTTTTTTTTTTTCTCAACGTTGTCGTTTATATCCTGAACGACAGTGAAAACTAACGACAATTTTAACTCGAAACGAATCGTATCTACTTCTGAGTCTGACTTCTCCTAGGGCGTAGTTTGTGTGCACGCGGGTTACGGTTTAAATCGCAAAGGTAGGTAATCAATTATTTCTACGACATTTTTCTCATGCCAACTTTTTATACCTGGTTATTTAGTTGATGGTTTGTTTGTATTTTTTTTTAATAAAAAATTTTGATATGTTCTTTTTTTTTTTTTCTCTGGAAGGAATTTTGATATTGTTCTTTTGTTTATATTTTTTTTATCAATAATTTTGATATGTTCTTTTAATGAAAAAGATTACAGTGAAAAGCAAAATGCAAATTAAAATTTCAATTCACCCAATCCGATAAACCTAGTGACTTCCCTTTTTCTTTTTTCTTTTTTTCTTTTTTTTTTTTTTTCAAGAAGAGAAGAAAAAGAGAAGGTTCTCAAAAAAAGCTAGTGCCTAAACTTAATTAGACCCAAATATTCAAACAATAAAAAACTGAACCAACTAAATCAAACTAAACCACGGATGTAATTGTGGTTTGGTTTTAATTTTTCCGATAATCTTTTACTACGCGGGTTTTGTAATAAGTTGTGAACCATACTTGCAATTTGGTGTGTTGAAGAGAAGGTAAAATCTCAATCAAACCACACCACAAACAACTCTTAATGTAGTTACGAGGAGTAAACTGAGTGCATTTTTCGCTCAAATAGCACTAAGAACAATCCTAATTTTAGGTAGAACCATATTTCAAGGATGAAATCATACTTTTGTGTTCTCTCTCTCTCTGTCTTCGAGGATCACCATATACTTTCTTCACCAACTCTGTTTTTCCTTGGGTTAACTTTGGGTTTTCCTTTCTATAAACTTTTCATTTCTGTTGATAGCGTTTCCTCTTGGGGCGTTTATTCTACCCCAAAAAAAAAAATAAAAAATAAAAAATAAAAAATATTAAAAAAAATCTCTTTTTGCTCTTTGAAGTCTGAAGGCATTAAAGATAAAGACAGAGACGAGAAAAAAAAAAGAAATCTACTTCCACAGATATAATGATAAATATAACAAGATCTGTACCATCAGATCTCAACCCTCACTGTTCAAAATTACTGTAAAAATCACATCTACCAGAGAGAGAGAGAACAAGTTCAATATCCAAAAGTCATTGAAGTTCAAATGTAGGCTTGGCTTCAACTTGTCATTTCTAGGTTTGAACTCCCTCTCGAAACAGCCGTACCACAAGCCTGAGAGAGGCAACAACAAAACGTAGACAATTACAAAATCAACTCAACATATCAAACGTGTAAGACCAACCAACTCAACATATTACTGGTAAGAATACGAACATATTTTACGATAATCAAGTCTAGCTGAGTTATATCATATCACATTGACTGCGGACAAGAAACTCTAAGACACAACATAGAAACATAGAATTAGAAGATGAAGGGAGGAATATACAATTTTTTACCTGTATCTATTGCAGTTATTTGTTGTAACTTGTAGGAAATTATGGCATGGATGTGTCTGTTTCAACACTGTAAAATTAACTATCTTCCTTGACGAATATCGGAGCATTTCATTGTGAAATATCAGCTTTCTGTTATATTGATTTTAAAACCTCTCCAAGAACTAATCCCCACTGAGTCCAATGGGTGCCACCCTGCATTGAAAAGTTCAAAGACTTGGGATTCAGTTCGGAGAAAAAAGGAACCACATAAACTATAATTTGATAGCATTAAAAGCTTCAAAACTACTCTGCTTTTGATTGAAGAATGTGCTCAGGCTCTTGGGGAAAAAAATAAAAATGAAATAAAAATGAAAATGAGAACCCTTGATATACCTGGCAATATACAGCATATGGTTCTCTTAATGGTCCATCACATGAAAGCTCGCTTGTACTTCCATCAATAAATGTTCCATCAGCAAAAATCACCTGTGACAAGTTTACTTAAAAGGTGACTAAAAAGGATAACAAATTCCTAGAGGGATATCTTCGAAAGATCTATCCTTAACAGATCATAAACTGAATTTAAAGAAGTATATGACTAGACCTCTGACGCATATCCAGGAGTTGTACCAGCCACTGGTTTGGTGAATGAACCTACTGGAGAGCTTCTTTGTACAGCCTCACAAAAAGCAAGGAGACGCTCACGACTTCTGAGCTGTACGGCCTGAAACGTAATGTAACAAATGAGATTTTCTTGCCAACTAAAAGTATGCATTAACAGCAGTACAAGTTGAGACGGTATTATAGAAACTAGTGTTATAGCTTTAAGGAGGGAGAATAAATTAAGTACCAGTTTATGTGTGCGTGCAAAATACCATTTCCCTGAACTAGCTAACTTGATCATTAAGGCAGACTTAACAGTCTTAGCTAACAACATTTGAAGGTTCAATTCGAATAGTATATAAAATAAAGAACGAACCTGTACTGTATCATGACGAGGAACACGAGGAAGAGGCTCTACTTTATACCCTCTTGATGCCATTACTTCAGCTATTAAAAGGGTTCCCTATGCTTACAAAAGACAAATCAAAAAATTCACTACCAAACGGTGTTCTAAAAGTAAAATGTGGATGACGATGCTGAAAATTCTGGTACCTTTATTGCCTCTCCAACCATTTGAGGTGAAAGAAACAATCCCTGGAAAAAGGACCGCATAATATCACCAGGAGTTGAGCCACAATCTATTCCAAGCCCTGGTGCAGACAAACGAGCTGCTGCTGCTTTCACCCACATCTCCTTCCCTGCAACATATCCACCACATGGTGCTATGGTTCCACCTGGATTTTTAATCAAACTACCAGCAATTAAATCTGCACCCTACACATGATTTACAGCACTTTTACTATCCTTCTTCAAAAACTGGGAGAAAGGGATGCAAAAGTATGTTACATACCACAACTGGAGGCTCAACGCTTTCAACAAATTCACCATAACAATTATCCACCATGACCAAGCAATTAGGATTCTGCATCTGTTTAATGTGAGTCAAACACAAACAGGGTAAGTGCTCCAGGCTAGAAAAGTGATAAAGATACTGTAGCAGTTACCCAGGAACAAATACAATACAAACTAGTTCACAGTGGCCGTCCTAAGAAGCTTACCTTAATTATCTTAATTGCTTTTCCTATCTCATGTACACTTAAACTCCGACGCCAAGAATAACCACGGGATCTTTGTATGAGTGCACATTTTGTTTCAGGTTTCAAAGCCTTAACAAGTTTATCCCAGTCAAGTCCACCGTCCTCAGCAAGCTGAAACTAATCTATGTGAGAATAGTTCATAAAGCACAACTGGAATTTTCAAATCGTTTCGAAGTTATAACTAACCGGAACTTCTCGGTATTTTACTCCAAAATCTTTCAGGGATCCCATACCATGAGAGTCCCTTTTCCCAATAACTTCCTCTAAGGTGTCATAAGGAGCACCGGCAACTGCCAAAAGCTGACATAGAATTTAGTCTTAGCTGTATTATAATAACAAAGAAAGCAGCAACAGTTACTTGGGATAAATATCACAAAAAAAAAAAAAAAAACCAGCTACTTGGGATATAAACTTCCACAGCTCACCTCATCCCCTGGCCTTAGAAAAGCAAACAATGCACAAGTTATAGCATGAGTTCCTGAGAAAAACTGACAAAGAGAAGATGAGCAATTAAGTACAGAAAATACTCCTCTAAACACAAGCAAACCACTTATGGCAGACCTGTGATCGAACTATGGCAGATTCAGCCCCAACAATTTCTGCAAATGCTAGGTCAAGTGCTTCGCGTCCCCCAGCTTCATCATGACCATAACCAGTACATCCGGCAAAGTGCTGGTTTAAGAAGTTACCATGACAAGAAACGTAGAAAAACCAGGCAGAATTAATTCTAACTTCCAATAACTTTTAACTCAGTGATACTGATACACGACTAGAATAAGCAGATTCAAATGAGAATTAGAGCTTCACTATCTGAGTTCCCAAGTCAAGGTATCTGTTGGACTTGAGACAATTAAAAAGAAGATTGAGGCACATTAGTACACGAACTAATAAACAACATTAAACCAACATGAGACTAATTATGCATGGCTAAGTTCATGGAACACATTATATTGCCTCTACACATTTAGGCTGGCATAATATACACATAAAATTGCTTGTCATAAATTTTCCACATATATGAGTTCTTTTTCACTCCAAGGAATGCACAGAAGAATCAAAATCATGGTTTAACTAAACTCGCCTTAGGAGTGGATACAAGCTAAAGAATCTCCCCTTCCAATCAAGTCTGTTGTTGTAACAGACATTTTCTTTTCTTTTCTTTTTTTTTAAAAAAAAAAAATTATAATAACAGATTCGTTTCTTCGCCTAAAGAAAAATGTATACCAATCAAACAAATCTTAACCGATTTTTTAATTTTTTAATTCTTGTCCTCCCGTTGAATCCTACAAAATCCAAACCTCATGGGCTCAAAGCATCAGCCTAACCATTCGACTTAATCCTCACAGGTTTAACCAGATGAACGACTCACTTACATGAGACCCAACTCGAACATTCTGAAAAGCTTTAAGAACACGGGTAGTATTGCGTGCAACCAAATCATCCACTGCTCTAAACTCTGAATATAAGGATTCCACTGCTTCAATAACCTGCATACAGAAATGAGGACCCTTTAGCAAGTTACAACTCACTATATGAAGCTTCTTCTGTTTTTTTTTTTTTTTTTCTTTTCAATTTTTAACATTATCAAGAGAAAAATGAGCTAGTGATCGAAAATGTGAAAAATTCCCACACTTTCTGAGCAAACAAACAGAAAAAGAAGAAAAGAAAGTTCTGGGTATTCGAAAATAGAGAAATACTGGCCTCAGGAACAAAAGGGCTCCCGGATTGATGACATTCGTGATTGATGATGGGGAGTGAGACTTGGGAGCTTGAACGAACAGTGAAAGTGGGTACTGAAGCTTTAAGGGTGGGCGCAGGATAAGCACGTATAGCACAGGATAAGCCCCACATGTTAAAGCAAAGCATTATGAAGATTGGAAGAAGAAGATGTCTCTTTTTTCGTTTTTTCTTTTTTTTTTTTTTTTTTTTTTGGCGGATGGAAGAAGAAGAAGAAGTGAAATGTCTGGCCTTGTTGCTAACCCGCCAGTTTTATCAATGGTCTTCTTTTCGGGGGTATTTTTTTTTATAAATAAAAATTAACTTATTGGGTATGCTATATTTCGGAATGACATTCTTTTTTTTTATTATTATTTTTATTGAGAAGACACTCCTCAATTCTTTTGTCAAAATTAAAGTGAAAACTCAACAAAAATTATTTCGGGTGATTACATAATACATGGACAACAATTTTTTAGTCAAGTTTGACTAAAATTTGAGCTTTTTTTTTTTTTTTTTCCCTTTAATTCAATATCAACATATTGAACATAAATATGCAGCATTAACGTATAAGTATACCTTGAACCCATGAGTTTAGCGCAACTATAATTTTCGAATTATAATCGTGAAAAGTAGAAAACTTCGTGTACAAACACACATTCCGATCTTGACTTAACAACTATCAATTACTGGACAAGTTTGTCTAAGTTGTTCAAAGAATAAATTTTGCAAAAAAGTGAGGCAATTCTAGGAATTAGTTTTGTAGGAAAACTGCGCCATCCCCCAAAACTGCTACACAGCCTAATTACCTCAAATTTGTTTATGCCCTACTTCAAGGCTTGTTGCCATTGCAATGTGTTTTCTTTTTTTCTTTTTTTTTTTTGTTTATTTCCTTTGTTATCTTTTTTTTTTCCTTTTTTGATAATTGGTTCCAAATAATTTGTTTATTGTCCATTTTCCAATTTGGTACCTGACATATTAGTACAAATTTCTAAGTTGGCTCCGACGATTATTTGAACTCTTCCTTTTCTTTTTTTCGCATGTAATTTATTTCGGTTTTGGTTTTATGTGTTCGATAATATCATAACAATATTAAAACAATAAGCAATCACCGTTCATTCGATAAAGATTGACATCAAGCTAATTAATCATTGTTCATTATTACAAGTGTCTTTAAACAAGATTTGATTAACGAACATAAATCAGCCACGTAGACGGTTCATGAGATAGCGCGATGGAGGCGAGTCGAGACCAATAATTTGTCCATTTATTTTATTGTTACACTTGGATTTCATGCTAAAGGGAAGTTAATAAATGTCTGTATATTAGCTAATTGACAGTAAATTGTTCAAACCTGGGGTGATTTGTTTTATAAGTGTGGTCAAGTTCTTGTTATATATGAAGACCTCCTTCTTCTCTTTGTTCATGAAGTGAGACAACTGCAAAACCCTATCAAAAAAGCCAAAGAAGTGAGGTTAAGGAGAGACTAAGCTAAGAAGCCTAACACATTTGCTGAAAATGGCCAGAGGTTAGTTATGTTTTTTTTTTTTTCGTTTTCTTTTTTTTTCTCTTTTTTTTTTTTTTTGGTTTTAATGTACCGTTTAGGGAGTTGTATTGTTCAATTATTACTCAATGATTTTGTATATCTGAAATTGTTGTCTTTGTGAGGACAGAAGATTTATAAGTAATCAAGTTTGAAGTAAATTTTTCAAAGGAAAGACCTTATCTTTTATCTTTTTTTGCTGGTAACCTTATCTTTTATCTAATTCTGTCTATATATATCTCTGATTTATTTATGGACTTCTTGAAATATGATTTAGATAGCATTTCAGTATAGAATCTAGCTTGTTAAAAAATCAAAATGATATCAATATCATTTCATCAGTATCTGAAATTTGTTATGTTCAAATTATAATCAACCAATTTTTATTGAATAATGTAGATTGAATTGCTGCATCTAGTTCTTGATAGTTCATTATTGTAAGAGAGCTTATGGTATTAGTTGCATATAATATGTACGTACTTTCAGTGGAAATTATGATAAGCAGGAAGATTGATTGTTGTGTAGGCTGTTAAATGGACATTTAAATTTTGGAACATAAAATTTGTTTGTGCTATTGTATTGTCCTTGGCAATGATGACCAAGTAACACTTTTCCATCAAAAAAAGAAAGAACAAAAATTAAAAAAGAACAAACACATAAACAACAAAAGTTATGATGTGTTATATGTTTGTATATGTATGTATGTCTAATAAATATTGAAACTGAAAAAATGTTACACACTGATTTTTACGTATATTTTTGAATGAATATTGCTCCTCCACAAGGGGAGGAACGTTGTTAAAAGAAGAGAAGAAAATTATATGTTGTGGAAATCAAAGCACCTATCACTCAAATCTGTGGAAGGGGAGCCCCATACAACTTATCTGCACAATTGTTAGTTTTCTTGAAAACATGAGTATCAGGGATAGACAGCTAAAACTTAGATTAAGCTTAGCTAAAACTTTCCTCCAATCATTATATACAGCCCAAGGAATATTTAAAGAATCTAAATTGATCAAGTGAAATGAAACTAATCACTTTCAACCTGCAATTTAAGCCAAACAAGATCCCAAACTAGAGAAATGACATTAATACACTGAACTGTAAATAATATTGAATCTGCAATTTTAACATGAGCCGTGTTCTAATTTCCTTGTATACTACTACAATCATGAAAGAAACACTTCTTGTATTGCAATCACTATCTGATATATTTTATGTATATATGTATCCTTTCTACATTTATGGAGCAAAGTACTTAATAGGCAGCAAAGCTTGGCCTTAAATCTAGAGCTACTTAAAAGCCCTTAAGAGAGGTTATGATCAAGATCACTTCTGTTAGTATAAATTATAACGGAAAACAATGATAGAAAAATAGGTGTGTAGTACTTTTCACTAAGAAGTAATTAAAGAAAAAGAATAGGTATATATTACCTATGAGCGTGTTTAGTAGAAGGGAATAGTAGGAAGGAAAAAGGTGGGGGAATTATATATTAATTTGATAGATTTGAGATATGATAATTGTCTAGAAGGATTACTTAGAAGGGAAGAGATAAGTAGGAAGGAAAAAGGTGGGGGAATTATATATTAATTTGATAGATTTGGGATATAATAATTGTCTAGAAGGATTTTTAGAAGGGAAGAGATAAGATGATGGATTTCTAATCCTTAGTTTGAGCCAACTATGATCCCTCCACATTTGAGAGATTAAACTAGAGAAATGTCTAGTCAAGTGGATTTTGGTCAAAATTTCCATAAGTACTCTTTAATAATATCATATCATTAAAATAACAACTATTAATAGAATGGTAATTGTACAAATAAAACCTTCTCATTCCTTCCAATTCTTCATTTTACCATAGAAGAAAAAGATTTTAGCATTTTCTTCTTATCATATATATATACCAATCATATATACCAAACATAACAAGAGAAGATCAGTTATTCTCTTTCTCTTCCCTAGCAATAGTATACCTCTCCCTCCTTCTTATGTTACTTCTCTCCTGCCAAACATAGCTATGATTAGGAGTATTAGAATATCAACAGAAGCAGGATTTAATTAATTAATGGGTTATCAAGCTATCAAGTTGCTAGAAACCGAAAATATCAAGCGAAACGTTAAAGAAAATTAAAAGCATACATATCTGGTATATAGACATCGTTATCATATCCAAAGCTGCACACGTTTATCTCACATACATATTATGACAAAGAAACAAAACCGTTCATGGGGATAAAAACCAAAATGGGTTATTATTCTCAGGAAATTAAGACCAATTATCTTCTAGGAAAAGTCACCAAAAGGGGACTCTACTATTTGAAATGGTGTATACCAAAAGCTATGAAACATACACTAATGAAGAGAAAAGTTACCTTTTAAACTAACATTGAAGAAAAAAACGTATGCCTTAGTCCTAATTAATTGCCTTGAATTACGTAGTTTTCCTTTTCTTGTCATGCAAAAGTACACAAACCCTTTTTAGTAAAAAGCCTGATATAGCTAAACCTCACACATTTGTCTATTCTATTCTGCCATTTTTCGGATACAACTACATGTGCTTATTGTCTAGTGTTACTTGTCATTTAAGACTATATTTTAGCTTTCTTTATATACAGATCCGTATATTTGGCTTAGCATCTAGCTAGACATGGTTAACATCACTTAAGGTAGTTCATACATGAAAATTTAATCTTGTACTAAAATCTACATGATATATATTTTAATGGGTTTCTTTTCTTTTTCTGATCATTCATGTGTGTGTATATATATATATGTGTGTGTCAGTGTGTGTGTGTGTGTTTATGTGTGAGCGTGTGTGTAGGAGTAGGAAGAATAAGGACGGTTAGGGGAGCAAGTGAAATGTTGAGTGATGAGAAGCTCAAGGACATGGATGGGCTTCGGCGTGGGACTGACTATATTGAAGTCACGTGCGGCTGCACCAGCAAGAGGCTTGGGGACTTCATTGGCAAGCTCAAGGTCTTCACCTCTGGCCAGTTCCTCATTGCCTGCCACTGCACCGAAGATTGTGATGAAGGCAAGTACTTCCACTCTGTACTTTCTTTTATTTTTTCTTCTTCTTCTTTTATTAGTCTTATTGGTTCTTCTTGATTCTGCTTTTAATTAGTTCAGTAATATTTGTTTTAATTTTTTAAGATTGATATGTAACGGAAATACGTACATATGAGTAATATTAATACTCGGTATTATGACATGTGTACAACTATTTGTTCTCTTTATAATTAATATTTACATTCATATAATTTGGGACTTGGTTAAGCATGTTATTCAACTTATTGTAGTTTTTGAATTAAATAGATGAAATCCAGTTGCTCACTCAAACGCAGAGGACCCCTCTCCTCTATTACTCTCAATAATAACATGTGGGTATCTATAAAAAGACTACTTTCTATTGAACATCAACATTTATTTAGCCTTTGAACATAGTAGATTGAATTACCCTTGGGAAAATGCTAAAATTTAAATATCACAACACTCCTATATCTTTAGATAATTTGTCAAGAAGTGCAGCATTACTCTCTATCTTTATACCCTTTTCTCCCTTTGATATGAACAACCCTTTTGTGGATATGCTGAATCATTGTGTGTTTGGTATAGAGTTCGAATCATATTCTAGGAATCCAGAAATAGCTTTCATGTAGAAAGTTAGAAGAATAAATATTAGCTATTAACACTAATGTGGCCACAGTAAGGTTGAACCCGGAAGAATTTGAGAAGCATTCATCAAGAGAAGGGCCCAAGAAGTGGAAAAGAAACATATGGGTGAAGGCTAACGGAGTCAAAGTCCCATTGTGGAGGAGTGGTCTGTTGAAATATTACAAGCATGGCTCCAACATTCCGAATGGTGGATGCAGCTCTCGCCGCAAATGGAACATTCACAGGGACGAGTTCATTTGTTGCTCGAGGTGTAAGAAAGAACGCAGGTTTCGTCTAAGAACCAAGGAGGAATGCAGAATCTTCCATGATGCTTCGGCCAAAAGGAGGTGGAAGTGTTCTGATAGGCCCTATGACATGTAAGTTGTACCAATTTTGTGTTAGACTAGAATATTGTCATTTGCCATTTATGACTATAAACGTCACATAGCATAAAGTTAACGTAGTTGTCAATTTTAATACACTCACATTCGTGATGATTGCATCACCAATGATTATAATTAACATTTCTTTAGACTAATTGATCATCTTGTTTCAACCCAACTTTTGGTTGTCCTTTTACTAATCAATATTTAATTGCAGTTACATCTTTAAAAAATTTAAATGAATTTTGAGTCAAGATTAATAAAAATGCTCTCAAACTATTATCTGATTGTGCCAAATGAGAGAAAAACAAGAAGCTACATAATGCCTGAGACTTCATCTTTCATTCATCTTTTCATTTGCATAGACTAACTAAGCTCCTAAACATATGCTCTCAGTCCTGTGAAGCTCATTTTTTTTCTAGCTGTTCTCATTTCTTCTGCTGATGAGTCTGACTTTATTTTTTGCACCAGAATAACCTGTGAAGAAGAAGAAGAGAGGGAGAGCCGCAAAAGCTGCAGGGGCTGTCCCCGGACTCCAGCATGCAAGGGCTGCACCTCTTGTGTGTGTTTTGGCTGCTTAAGATGCCGATTCTTCGACTGCAACTGCCGCACTTGTGTTGACTTTATGCAGAACGCTGCACCATAGACCTCTTGCATACATTCATATCCAGTATTATACCAAACTAAAGTTCAATAGATCTCAAACACTTGTTAAGAGGGTTGTTTTGGGATTGTGATTTTGTTCATCCATTTCTTCTCGTTCTCCCGGAAAAACATACAGAATAAGGGTTTTGTGGGAGGTGGTCTCCTATTTATCCTAGTTTCCATTTCAGTTATGAAAATTTTCTTCACAGTATTGGGGTAAAATAAAATGTTTCGAGTTATTCTATTCTGCTTTTATCTTTTCAAATAAGTTTTGCAGCTTGCTTAATAGTATTGCCAGATTTTGTGTTATGATAAGAAGCAAAAATCAAGCCCTTTAATTTGGAATAGCTAATTTTAAGGCTATAGGAAGGTTATATGCGAGACAAGAATTAAATTCTATTAACATTATGATCAGGCCAGTGTATAATAATGAAGAAATAAGAAAAGTAACTGCAGCTATATTTCTAAGGAAAAAAATGTAGTACAACAAGAAAGATTTAAAACATGAGATACATCAGCAGCGCCTAAAAGGCTAAAACAGAATAGAATACAGAATACATGACAAAGTAAAGAATTCTTTCCCTGTCCAAATTGGGATAATTCTACAATCTGTTTGAACTATACAAAATTTCACAGCCAGATATTGGGGCTGAGGTCTCACTAGTTAGACACCAAGTTGGTCACTGTCAGACTAAAAAGTTCTCTACCTAAAGTAAACAAATTGGCCTTTTCAAGTCCAAGAAACTGAGCATAACTCCTGAAGTTTATGAACAACCTACCTGGCTAGATTATTTACAGACGTTAGCCTCTGATAAAAAATGAGTTCTGCAAATGTGGAAGATTATCCATCAAAACTCAAAGGCTAACACGAATGCCAGAAAGTTAAGGTCCTCAAAATTAACACAATCTCCATAAAACTTATGGCTGTCCAACAAACACACGATTCCTTCCCCTGCCTCTTCTTGCGCTAGCAATACTAGTAATCAAAGAATTGCCAAAATTTCCAAGAGCACTAGATCCCATAAGCTTCAATCCAATATTTTTTACCAAGTATGACAACCTACTTTCATCTCCTCCTGTAACCTGCTCTAACCCACGTGCCTGCTCGCGAGATACTATAGTGTAAAGCTGCAAGGGTAAGTCTAAGTAATCTCGAAAACTGTTTGCTAACTCCTGTTGGCGACAATCTTTGTTTGTGTCAAAAATAACTCTCAGAATCCCCATTGATCCCGGGTCTTCTGCTGAAGGATCAAATACAAATGAGAACTTCCCAAATTCTAGATCAGGCTTCTTAAAAATATCTGCCAGCATATCATTGCTTGGTCCGACATTCTTTTGTAGAAATTTCCTAGGATTGTTTTGACGAACCCTTGTAGCTCGGTACATTCGTGAAGCTTCTCTCAATCCACTTAAGAAGGCCCCATGCATGGTGGCTGGATATTGCCTGGTTGTGGCCTCACCAGCGAAAAAAAGCCTATTCCCCACACTTTCTGCGAGCAAATCATAATCAGAGCCAGATGACTGTACTCTAACATGAGAGTATGAACCATAGGAAAGGGGATCGCTGCCCCACCTGGTACATATCGTCTGTATTGGATTAGGCACATTAACACCTTTAGGACTATATATACCTGAAGGATAAATAAACACATAAGAAGGTAGATGTCATGGAAGCTTTCTGAATTGAAGCAATGAAAAATAAATAAATAGATAGATATCTTGTAAGTTATATTATCTACCTCTGAGGATGCTTAAAACACGATTGAGCAAAACTGAAGGATCTGTGCATTCAAATGTTTTTGCAGCTTCTCCAGCCACAAGTGCAATAAGTACTGGACCTCCAGAAACGGTATGGTAACTGTAGAACAAAAAGAACTCTCCACGTTTATGGCTTTGTTCACTGAGGCATCCAAATGTGTCCAGGTCTTCTCCCCAGAAAACATGAGGAAAAACCATAGCAACTTTATTTAGCAGCCCAAATCCCAACCTGTCAATTGCTGCAAGCTTCCTATGAGGTAATTCAGGTTCAAATTTGATAGCCCTTTTCTTTAGAACTCCAAGAGGCACAGTGCATAAGACCATATCTGCTTGAAATAGTTGGTCCCCAGAGATTACCTCGACGCCTTCATTTCCATAGCGAATAGCATTGACAGTCTTCCCATAGAATATAGGAAGTCCTTCACACAATGCTTTTATCAATCTCCAATTACCTCCAGCAAGAAAACAGTGGTCCCCACCCATTTCATAAGGGTCATCCTGATCCCAATAGGTGGCAGAAAGGTCTGAAAGACATCCAGCATTCGCATATTCCAAATTTGCAAGGTGCCAATCAAGAAGTTGCCTCTCCTCATTATTTCTAGCAACAGCATACAACTGCCGGAGTCTCTCCAAAACTGAACCCAGGGAAATATCATAAGCAAATCCACCCATAATTTGTCTCAGTTCCATGACCTTGTCAAGCAACTTATTGAAGATGATTTCAACCTTAGAATCAATTTCTTTATCAACAGGTGCCCCATCTGGCTTGTACAATGGGCAATTATCTCTTACCTTATGAAGCGGAATAGAAAGTTGCCTGGCTAGAACTCCAAGAGGATTAGCATGGATGCCGGTAATAACACTACCACCAAGCTCCACAGCGGCAAATTTACCTTCCCGTCCCATCTTTTGAGTATAAACTCTTCCGCCAGGTCGGTTTCTACCTTCTAGAATAATCACCTTGAAACCAAATGACAGGAGCTGCCTTGCTGCTGCTAGCCCAGCAAGTCCAGCACCAATGATGAGGACAGACCCTTCATTTGTCTCCCTTGGCATATGAGACGTAAAGGATGGTGAAACCCCAAAATTAATATATCCGTTATACAGAAGAAAATCGTAGGCTGAAGATATCAAATGCTCATACTCATTACTCACAGTTTCTTTAATCTGTCCCTTTGAAAGCCACGTTCGAACATTACCCCTCCACCTTGCTAATATATGATTCCTCACAACAATGTAATCATTTTGCTCTTTCCCACCCAATTCTCTCACCACCCCAGCTCGAATTTCTTCCTCGAGCAATGCATCGATCGGGAAACCAAGAGAAAAAGCTATCATAGCTTCAGTTTCAGTTTCTTTCTCCAAGTCCGCCTTCGTTCTATTCCTTTTCTTAAAAGTACCACCCAGATGCTTCTCTATAAGCTCATCCATCAAATTCTCATCATAATTCCGCAAACCCGCTTTCTTTCTCAAAGAACGCTTCGAAACCGAACCGTCGGAAACCGGGGTTTCCATTTTCCTATACCGGGTAATCTGGCCAAAAACTTTCCAACCAAGCAATAAGCTAAGCTCACAAACCCATCAAGAACACCACCCCTTTATAATCTTGGAAAAACATATATAATCAAATGGGCATTTCACTTCATCCAATTCACTGAAAAAACCGGTTCCGAATTTCGGCATATCTTCTACATACCATACACCATCTTTGATATCACAATGAATAACCAATTAACCAGCAAATTCAACATACATATTCATCATTTCCTCAAAAACTAACATTTATTTTAAAAGAATCAAAACCCAAAAAAGAATCTGAGGTACCAGTCCTAATGAGTAGATTACAACTACAACACAGTACAATGATGTCATCAAATTACTCAAACTGGAAGCCTTAAAAAATTTTCCTTACGTTGTCAGAATTTAACCCAAAAATTTGCATGTAAAAAAGGACAAAGAAAAGGTTCATGCATGACGTTGTTCGAGGAATCGAAAGAAGCGGGTGACTCACCTGGTTGGTCCGAGTTGAGTCGCAGATTGGGAAATTTTAGGGAAGTGGGTTTGAATGGGGGAATTAGGGTTTTTGTGGTGCAAATCTAGGAATTTACACATCGAGTTGACTCACTGAATTAGAAATTGGATGAGATGGGATGGGAGGGAAATCATACGGATTTTTGGGGTTATGGTATGGGCCACACTACGTGATTGCACCCGACGAGAAGCCCAATAGTTGAAAAGTAAGGGGCTTCTTAGCAAAATAGCCGAATTTGGGGTCCTATTTAATAAATATCATTTTTTTCAAGAGTAATAAGGGCACCATTAGGGGTGTTCAAAATCCATATAATCCAATCCAATCAAATGCGCAAAGTGCGGATATCTACACTTATGCGGATTAGATTGGATTCAAAAATTCAAATTCGTACTTATGCAGATCGAATTTTCTACCTTGAAAAGTAATCGATTCAATCCGATCTACACTTTATATATAGATTTTTAAATAAAATATATATTATTTAATATTTTGAGTTTAAATTAAGTTTAATTTTAGATTGTAATAGATTGTATTTAATTTTATATGTATATATATGATCAATAATCGGCTTAGTATGTAAAAAAAAGACTCAAATTTGTGCTAAAATAAATAATTCAAGACAAAAAAATGACATGAAGCCCAATTTTAAAAGTTTATTTATCAGGCCCAAATAACCGATCTAAAATAATTGATCTAATCTCCACATTTGTGGATTGAAATGGTTTAAACATTTTATGCGGATTAGATTGTATGAGAATCCTGAAATCCGTACCTAATGCCAATCTGATATAAATATACTAAAAAAGTGTGGATTGGATTGAATGAACATCCCTAGGCACTATATGGTACTCAACACCCACATGATGTATCAGTCCGTTTCAGGCTTATTATAATTATACTTATAATCACTCAATAATACCTCAATGTGGTGTTGGGCAATAATTGTACTCGTAACATAGCTCTTTTTTCATATACTATAGCAAAATGACCATATATACCTGATTTTGTATATTGTATATCAATATATAAATTTTTATACTAAGTATATCGATCGGGCTCTAATTATTTTTTCTAAACCTATCTATAAGTAATGTTTTGCTCAATTAAAATTCATTACGCACGTCTTTTTATGGCAAAAGGTGGATAAAGATAGAGAAAGAGCATTAAATAATGTATATTAATTGTTATTATTTTTTTCCAACTCCTCAAATCATGGTAACCACTAGATAATCCGATGGCTCAAAAAGAAAATACTTTTATAAATGTTTGAAAAAGAAAAAACAACAACAACTACTGAATTATGGTCCATCAATTTATCAATTTTTTGATAAACTTTACATAAAAAATCATATAAAAAAACACAAAATTTTATATTCATAACGACTACATAATATAGAGACGAAAATGTGTAGGTTTTTTTTTTTTTTTTCAAAGCACCTCTAAAAAGAGGGATTATTAACAAAAAGAAAAGAAAAAAAATAACAAGAAAAACAGTTACATGAATCTATAGAAGGGAAACTCTACACTATCTCTATTCACCCAATGATACAAAGAATTAGGAGCTACACTGAATTGTTCAATGCTGATGAGCTTCGAGTGAGAAGTGTTGCAGCTTACGGAGGATGAAAAGAATGAAAAGCATTCGTGCAATCCCTTCAATAGAAAAGGGCTGAGATGAGTAGCTATTTAGCAAAGATATCTTTTTTTTTTTTTTTTTTTTTTTAAATGTCACTCAGTAAAAGGAATTTTAACCCAAAAAAATAAGTCATTTCTTATAAAATCTCTTAAAGCAAAGGAAGTCCAATGCTAGATCGTTTACATTTGGGTATAATTTCCAACGGAAATAGACTTTGTCAGGAGTAATTTAGACTAAAATGACTTTTTTACGAGTTATTTTAGAAGTCTTTTTTTTACTGGTGTCATAATTTTGAGTGACGGATAGTCATTAAATTTATAATCATAAAATCTATGACTTTTTTAGGACCAATCAACAATTGTCACTCAAAATTGTAACACTCTCAGAAAAAAATTCTTATTTAAAATATTCATTAAAAAAAGTAATTTAAGTCCAAATTACTCCTAGCCATGTTAATAATCTCCCAAGCCCAACCTCTATTATCCATAACTAGGCCTTTCTTCTAATTAAAAATGGCCATTAAAAGAAAAATGTCATCTTTTCTCTAAATACTTGTTTGGGGTATGTGCCTATGTTTCGACTTGTTAAATGAAAAAATAACTAAGTCTCAGATTGTTTTTTTTTTTTTAAAAAAAAAAGCAAGGTGGGCAAAAGTTGTCAAATTAAATCAACTAAGTTCAATTTTATAAATTTGCATTTAGTTAAATATTCATATGTACCTATGACTAATAGATCTACTTTCTTATATCATTGAACGATAATAATGGAGACCCAAGTGAAGATGTGGACTCTATTATTTTTTTTTATTACCTATTTGGAAACTATTTTTCTTCTTCTCTTATACTTTTATTTTGAAAAATATAGGATGTCATAATCTGCTAAATACTAAATAATTTATAAAATTTTCCTATAATATAAATTACAAACAATAATTATAATACATTTATATGGACTTTTAAAAAATAATAATACTTTCATGATTTTGAAGAAATAGATGATAATATCATGCCTAAGTATTTTAAGAACAACTCAAATGGTATAGTAAACTGCCTGTAAAACTAAAATAAACTTACAATCTTCATAAATAACAATGTGCTCCTAAATATGAGAATTATATAATGATGGTAAGGAATAAAGGGATTCTAATTGTGGGCGTATGAGGTTTTATTGTATTTTAAAAATTTTTTAGGATGCTTGATTATTTTTTAAGACTTTTAAAATTATATTAAATTTTTTTACAAATTTAATGAATATATATAAAAAAAAAAAAGAGGAAATTTTGAGGAACCCCGCTAGTGAGCCAGGTCCGTCCCTAGTTGAACGATATTATTATTGTTATTACAATGCTCTGTGTTATTATACACAACCAAAGAGATAAAAATAAAATAAAATAAAAAGATAAAGATGACAACTAGTGTCAACCTGTACAACGAAAATGAAAAGCATATAATGAAAAAAGTTGACCACCAGATTATGAGCAACTGCATTAACAACTTTCCAAATTTCAACAATTACTAAAAGATGAATGAATTCATGGTGTACGTTAAAAGTTTGGCCTCATCAGTGGTTATCTATGTGACACCTGAATAGTATTCACAAGGAGGAAGAGAGCATTATTGCATAATAAGAGAAAAATTAAATACAATGCAAAAGTATTCAAGGAACTCTTTGGTTGCATCTGCTTTTGATTTTGAAAACATTATGGATTTGGTTAGCTCTTTTGTCTTTGTTTTGCTGTTTTATGTTTTCTCTGGCTGTGTTTTGATATACTGTCTTCTTTTCCGCAATAATATTTCTCTCCTTTGAGGTCGTTGTTTTTTTTTTATTTTTATTTTTTATAAAAAAAGAAACATTAAGAATCTCTATTAGCCTAGAAAATTGAAGCTAAAATGCTCATATATTGTCTTTGGTTCATTCTTCAGGTAGCTTATTTTTAAATAATTTTTTGTTCTCAATATAATATCATACAAGTTGTTTGGTGGGTCTGTCAGTAAGGAAAATGTTTAAGATTCAATACAAAAATGAGAAACTGAAAAAGAAAAGCTATTCAAGTTTGCAGCTTTGATGCTGATATTCATTCCTAATCTCCAACTTAGTTCGCAATTGCATTAGCGGTAGAATCTGGACTGACTTCTTAGCCCTTTTCTCTTTGTTTTTTTCTCCCTGAAAAAAAAAAAAGGTTTTCGAAAATGAGTGTACGGATGTGTAGAGCCTAATTATATTGTACACTTAGGTTATGTTTAGTGCGCCGTATTATATTGTATTGTAATGTGATGTATTGTATTGGATTGTATTATATTGTACTATTCTATTACAGTACTATGTTTGGTTTTGCATTTGTACTAAGATGTTGTATTTAAAAGTTAATTTTGAAAAATGCAATTTTCAAAAATTTACTTAGAAAAATACCATTTTCAAAAAATATTTAAGAAAATACTACTTGTAAAATTACCACTTTTAAAAAAATTATTTACGAAAAAACTACTTTTTAGATATAAATTTAGAAAAATCACTTTTAAAAATTTATTTAGAAAAATACCACTTTTGAAAAAAATAAAGTGATGTGAGAGAGAAAGTGATGAGAAAGAAATTAAGAACAGAAAAAGTGAGGAGAATGAATATTGTACAATACTATATTAAAGTTAAAATTATATAATACAGTGTAATACAGAATTTTTATTCTGTATTAGATAATACTCTCTGTATTGTATTAAATTTTGATGTCGTATTAAATATTACAATACAAAAGCACAATCAAACACAGTATTATGTTTAATTAATACAATACAGAGACCTTATACAGTGTACCAAACATGACCTCATCCTCTTAAATATCAATAACTTTATAAAGTGCGAAGCGTGAGATCACTTTATACGTTTTCTTCATTATAGTGAAAATTTGCGCCAAAGGTTATGTATAGTGTCAGGGATTAAAACTCTATAGTAAACAAATTTCAATACTGAAACATATAGAACAATTTTTAAGACCAATAATCGAAAACCAAGTTATTCAGTGAATGATCTCCAATGAGCTTGGTTCTATATACTCGCTAAAGGGAAGTTTCCTTGAATCTTGGGCCAAAGAAAAGTTCTGCTCCAAACTAATGGCAACTTGCAATATGGCCGGTTATGAGAATAACTTTAGTGATATAGAATTTGAAGAAGAAGCAAAGAATGAAGCTATAGGACAAATAGAATAAGATAGAGAAAACAAAAACAAGGAATAGTAAACTTGTGAAGCTAGGGAGTAGAGGTATCTACGGCGAGTTTACAGGGTCAATAACTCGTCCGTGTTTTCATCACATGAACAAAGCTGACTTCTACTATACCCCAAATGGGTAAAGGGAACTTATTTAAGTGCATTCTCAGTCCTTATAAACAAGCTACTTTTGAAGGAAGATTCTAATGCCATTACCAACTCTTAACCCTTCTTCACACATTGGAAAGCACTAGAGCATTTCTTTTTTATTTTCACTGAAAGACTCTGTGTCAGTCGCCATACTTTAATAACTTATTACATTATTAAAAACACTAAAAACATTGACAGAGATGCACAATTCTGCTAAGTAGTAATGAACCCAATGTAACCCACGTTCCTATATCAAATATAAAGTACTAACATAATTTATTAGTAATCCCAAAGTCCACTTCTTAGAATCTATAAAAAGGAAACTAAAATGAGTACTTGGCAAGCAAGCCCTTTTCTTCTTTTATCACCCATTCTTGCAAAAGAGAGTCATGGAAAGCTTAAGTGGAACTAGTTTGTTCATCACTCTGCTACTTTCCGTATCATGTTTGGTACAGATTCAAGCAGCAAACAAGCCAGACATCAAGTTCTGCTACTCCCAAAGCAGCCCATGTTTTAAAAAGAAGATACCTTGCCCATATGAATGCCCATCAGCATACCCAACTGACCCAAAAGCCAAAGTTTGCTATGTCAACTGCAACTCACCCATTTGCAAAGCTGAGTGCAGAAGTAAGATTACATACATTCATATTTCCTTTTCAAAACATACATAGTTCTCTTTATTTGTTTAGCTTTAGAGTATCTATTTTTCTATGAGTAGTAGTACTAGGCATCACAGGTCCTATAGTAGTGTTTTAGTACTGACTAATATGCCAAATAAGTTTGTTATGGTTTATCACCAATGTAGACAAATTGGGATCTAGCTTTGGTCAAAATTTTGTGCTTCAATGCCTATATGTCATCAAAAAATCAAAACTACCAAATCAATTTTCATAACTCTCATCATTACAACTCATGAGTTGGACATGATTTGAGATACTAAAATTGGAACTACTAGTTCTTCTTCTATATTCCAATTGACATATTTTCTTTTGCATGACAATGTAGACAAAAAACCAAACTGCAATGGACCAGGATCAGCATGCTTGGACCCCCGATTCATCGGCGGCGACGGCATAGTTTTCTACTTCCACGGCAAGAGGAACGAGCATTTCAGCTTGGTCTCGGATCAAAACCTCCAAATCAACGCCCGGTTCATCGGCCTCCGACCCGCGGGAAGAGCAAGAGACTACACATGGATCCAAGCCCTTGGCCTCCTCTTTGACTCAAACACCTTCTCACTCGAGGCCACACCAGTCTCCACCTGGGACGACCAAGTTGACCACCTCAAATTCTCCTTCAATGGCCAAAACCTTGTCGTCCCAGATGGCCATATGTCGTTCTGGGAGTGCCCGGAAACCAGACTCCGAGTACAGAGGACCTCAAGCAGGAACAGCGTCATGGTCGACATCCCCGAAGTGGCTGAGGTTTCGGTCAACGTGGTGCCAGTGACCAAAGAAGACGACAGGATCCACAACTACCAGATTCCTCAAAACGACTGCTTTGCTCACCTCGAAGTGCAGTTCAGATTCCACGGCTTGTCGTCTAACGTTGAAGGAGTGCTCGGTAGAACTTACCAGCCCGATTTCGAGAACCCGGCGAAGCCCGGCGTGGCCATGCCGGTTGTGGGAGGTGAAGACAGGTACAAAACGACGTCGCTTCTGTCTGCTGATTGTGGTGCCTGCATTTTCTCTCCGGTCAAAGCTTCGGAGCCAAAGGAGTCAACTGTGATGGAGTATCTTGATTGTAGTGGATCCTCCATGATCAGTGGAAATGGCATTGTTTGCAGGAAATGAAGAAAGATTTTTCATTGACACATGATCATGCAATAAGTCGAGGTTTTTAACCTCTTAGATGATTGTTTATTTGTTTTGAAGTTTTTTTACGTGTGTTTCAAGTAATAGATTTTCAGTATTTTATGTCGAGGAAGTTGGGCTATCAAATATATGTAGCTCTTTGAGCTTTATTTCTGAATAAATTCAAGTATGCAGGAAATGAAAAACAAAGAAAACATCTATGGTAAAAATGGATGCTCTGTTTTTAATACATATGTTTGAAGTTATATAGTTTTGGTTTTTATGTCAAGTAAGTGTGGCCATAAACTAGCCTTTTGAGCTTAATTTTGAATAAATTCAAGTTAGTATATGACCAAAAAAAAAAAAATAGAGAAAAAGGGAAAAAAGGAAAAAGCCAGTAAATCTATGGCAAGAGGAGAGGAGGGAGTAAATAACCGTTAATTTTGTATGTCTTATTCTTTGTCCACTGAATTAATATTTTATCACATTATCTAATTAAAGTAGTTA
The DNA here is from genome assembly GCA_002914845.1 of Trema orientale. Classification (NCBI taxonomy): domain Eukaryota; kingdom Viridiplantae; phylum Streptophyta; class Magnoliopsida; order Rosales; family Cannabaceae; genus Trema; species Trema orientale. Next base: position 148,126 of record JXTC01000295.1, read on the forward strand.
TGATTTTTAAACAAAATATAAAATAATAAATTATGTTAGTAGACTTCTTTTTAAAGTTACTGTAGAGAATTTACTGGATAGACAGAGATAAGGGCATAAAATGGGCAGGCGATGAAAATAGTGTGTTTATAGCATGAGATGAGGATGTGCAAGTTGCCATACAAAAGCATTCAAATCAAATTTTACTGGGACATGAAAACAGAGTTACATACTGTCTGTCATTAGAAGTAGATGTTAATTGTTAAGAGACAACTTAATTTAAGCTTACAAAGATTAGAGACTCCATTTCGGATGCCTTAAAAGAATAAGATTCTATTCACCTTTCTTGGCCATTGAAAAATACAGAGCAATTTCTTATTTTTTTTCATTTTTCTTTTTTCTTTTTTCTTTTTAAGAGAAATACGAGTTCATTACATTCAACATTATTTCTGTACGACAGTACGAGTTCATTGCATGCAATATTAAAGTTTAGTTTGTCCATGTTCTCAACGTGGGCCATACAAGTTTACATAGTTTTGTGATACAGCTATGTTGAGTGTTAGTCTATGCTTGTGAATGAATCGTGACAGAGCATATGCAAGTCAACCTTTGAAATTACATTTGCTTCCAGCCAGTGGCTCACAGTGTATTCTTTTATGGTCTCAAACTCAAAGCTAAGAGTACTATGTGGCAAACGCCACATGATATGTAAGCATATTATTGGCCAATTATAGTTAAAACTTTAGATGAGATTCATGTGAGACCAATTTATTAATTAGCATCATCTAATAACAGATTAATAGTATTGGCGCCTCATAATATTGCTCCATTCTATTGGAAAATTTCCTCGAGTTTGCACAGCAAATTGGTCATCCACCAATTCCAAGATATTCTTTGCCTTCTATAGTAACAACTAACAAGTTTCTAAGAACATAAATATAGATGAACAACACATTGAAAGGATCATGGAATGGGTAAAAGCAAACTACGGAAACTAGTCAGTCAGGCCATATAGATCACAAACGCTGCTTTATATTCTATAATCAGGTATGAAGAACGAAACAATGAGGCCAATACAATCAATCTGTAACTCGTAATCTTGAAACTATGGTAAATTGTATCAACGACAACAAGAAAATCCTTATAGAAAACGTACAAGCAATTTCTATTGGACTAATTGGCACTCACCAGAATTATATATTACAAAATAATCATGAAGAAAAATTGACGTACTTAAGCAGAACATTGTAAGAGAAATAACCTTCATTCCTTTGCATATTTTTCCAAGCACTCTTAAGGCCGGGACAACCACCATCTTTTATGGACATCCACCAGCCTCAGATAATTGATAAGATCATTAACCCAAAAGGGTCATCTGTTCTTATCTTCCGCGCGGATTTACTAGCTGAGAAAATACAGCACTTGTGGCAGCATCTTCTGCATCATCGTCCGTGACAGAGTTCCTATCAATCATACTCACGCTGTTGTCAAATGGCTCAATAGGGGTCAACTGGATGGGGATATGGTTTGTGCTGTTATCTTCGGGTTCCATGAGTGCAGATGAGGTCTCCTCAAGCTGAAGAGCATATTCAAGATTCCATAAGACATCTCCCATAGATGGCCTGTCAACACCATGCTCAGCGAGGCACTTCTCAGCTGTCTCACCGAACTTCTTAAGAGAAGCCATGTTTACCTTCCCCACCAAATTTGAGTCCATGATTTGATCTAGCATTCCCTTCTTTTGCCATGTCATTGCCCATTCTGCTATGTTGACTTGCTCCCTAGGAAGAACGGGGTTTAGAGCAGGTCTTGTGCAGAGAACTTCCATTAGAACTACCCCAAATGAATAGACATCTGATTTCTCTGTAAGCTGCTGCCTTCTAAAGTACTCGGGATCAAGGTAACCAAAACTACCTTTAACAGCTGTACTTACATGGGTCTGATCAAGGGAAGGACCGGTTTTCGAGAGACCAAAATCAGCAACTTTGGCGACAAAATTCTCATCCAAGAGGATGTTTGTTGTCTTCACGTCTCGGTGAATTATGCTTTGAGCTGCCCCAGTGTGAAGATAATGGAGCCCCCTTGCAGCACCAATACAAATTTCTAGACGTTGCTTCCATGACAGAGGTGGTAGATCTGTTCCGTACAAATGGCTCCTCAGAGGTCCATTAGCCATGTATTCATAGACAAGAATCATTTCCGACCTTTCATCACAGTACCCAATAAGAGACACAAGATGACGATGGCGAAGCTTGGATAGCATTTCAATCTCAGTTCTGAATTCAGCAAGACCCTGTTCAGATCTGGGGTTTCCTCTTTTAACAGCTACTTTTGTCCCATCTTCAAGAGTTCCCTTGTAAACCCTACCAAAACCACCAACCCCAAGAAGTAGGCTCTCATCAAACTTGTTGGTTGCATCTAGGATTTCTTGGAACATAAAGAAACGGCCAAGATTGGACGAAGCCAACGAGATGCAACTTGCTGTTGCACTCTTTTGCGAAGTTGTCGACATTTTTGTCATTGTCTGAGAGTTACCATACAAGGGCAGAGGAAGCCATGGATGCCCTTGATTAGTGGTAGTCTTTGACTTCCGGGAAGCCAAGCAGCAATAGCAAATACCAATTAATGCCACTGCAGCTACAGCTCCTGCAACAGAACCAACTATGATTCCGATCTTACTGGTATTTGAAGATGAACTAGGAAGGATTTTATCAACAGATGAAAGACCATCCAAGCTTCTAAATTCATTGCTGATCTTCATAATCTCCAATCCGTTCATAATGGCATTGGTAACATCTGCCATCGAATCTGGACCAACACTAACAGTCAAGCTATCTGAACCATCAGATGAGTTGGAAACATAGTCTTTGAAAATAGGCACAGCCAAGTCATTAGTAATGGATGACATATCGAAACTTCCAAGCGCAGAATCATCATTTATGTAAAGATTGAAAACTAGAGTGTTCAGAGCCTTGCTCACAATATCACAGAAATGCACCCGAACAAAATACATAAAATTTGGATCGACCTGGAAGACCCAAGTTACGTTAAAGTTTCCATTGGCCACATTTGGATCTCCCATGGTTTCAGCAGTGGCATAAACCCAATTTGGTGCTGTTTCCGGTGTGAGACCAGTAGGAGGATATTTGATGCTGGAAGGACTGACTGATACTTTCACTGCAGAACTGTTGACATGAAGGTACTTCTCATCATCCTCCCAAGTTCTTCCAAGGGTGTCGTTCTGAGAAGTGATTAGAGGACCTCCCATGTTTAACCGGTAAACAGTCTCAAGTGCAAGCCTAGAGAGGCCACTGAAAGAGGAAGATGGATTGACAGCCAATGCTTGGTCAGGGAGAACCCAGTCCGGAATAGAGACAACCTCAATCGCGTTAACAAACGCAACCGAATTGTTTGATGGAATGAAGGTGAGAGTCAAGACATCCGAAGTCACATTGATGGCATACTCCTTGAACATGTAAGAACCATTATAGTTCTTGAAAGTGAAGTTGTTCAAGAGCACAAAGTCATCAGTGACCACACTCATTGTAGCAGAGGCCAAGTTTTGACCGGACTTTGGAAGAGGGAAGAAATAAAGGCGGATCCAATGCCGGCCTTCTTGCTTAATTTCGAATTTGAAAGAACCAATGCCCGTGAAAACTCGAGCAGATTGGTAAATTGGAGAAGGGACACCCGAATTCGAGCTAGCAACTAAAGAATTTCCATTTCTTTGAACAAGAGAAGAATGGTCTGAATCAGGAACAAAAGTTCTACCTTGAAAGGTGACATTTCCAGAAGAACCACAAGTAATCAAGTAGTTATCAACAGGAGTGAATGAGGCTATTGATCCCTGACCCATAAATAGAACAACAACCAGAATCAAAGGCAGCCATTGAACGAGCTTCATTTTCACTATAACTAACAACCCAGATCCTCGAAAAGCCCAATGAACCGAAAAAATGCCCAAGTTCCCAAACCCAGCAACCCAAATACCTCCCAAAACTAAATTCAACCACTCTACCAAGATTACAAAGAACCAAAGTCACATTCCCTCAAATTTACAATAGAAAAACCCAGCTCAGTTCTGCAACAACAAACACAAAGAATAACCCAACTTCAGCTACCCCAGATCTAAATCAATGCTCAAACTTGAAAACCCAATATTAGAAACATGACAAGTACAAAAAATTTTGACACTGAAAAACAATACAAGAGCTTGAACTTTGGTCAATCAAGGACAAGACCAAACTCTCTACTTGGGTTTTCAGTAATCCAACATAAACAGACAAAAACTTGAGTTTTCTCAGAATCCTTACCTTATAGGTTGAATTGGGTCTGAAATGAATGAATGAAAAAGAGTAAAACCCAGTTGAGACAACATGAATTGAATATTGAATCCCATCAAGCTAAGGTTTTTCTCTTCTCTTTAGTGTGGCTCTGGCACAACCTTTCCAGGCTGTTGATTAGGCTGTCATTTACAGGGTAGAAAAGATGGAGGACCCACTTAGTAGAAAAAGGTACGAAACTTCAAAACTCATATACTATATAGTATATAGTCTTATTATAGAGATAGATAGATATACACCACTTCCACAATAAACGAAAAAAAACAGCTGTTTTCCTAAAGATATTGTAGTTTGATTAATACCCAGAATCTTAATATGGGATAGGAATAAAATAACTGAAAAACGCCATGAAAGTTCTACTCTGAGCCTTGTGAAAATTGTTTTCTTGCTATTTTTTTCTTCTCAAGGAGATTCGTTTGTCCCTCTTTATTTCTTTCATTTTTTTTTAATTTTTTGTGATCCTTTGAAATGTAATATAATTATATTTAATGCCTTAAAAACGGTTTGTTTGCTGTGTACTGGGACCAACAACCATCAGTGGGAGTGGGACCCGCTTTTACGCGGCTTTGAGAGGCAGAAGAAGAGGATGCAGAGCTAGCGGCGCTGAATGATGCATGGAGTTGACGGCCCTAGTGACCGTTTGGTCTGGCTTGTTCTTCTTGTCTAACGTCTATTTAACGGCGTCACTAGCATAGTAAAGTTTTAGTTATGGAATTATGGAAGCAAATGTGAAAAAAAGGGGGAAAAAAAATTCATTCATAGCTGTAATTCATAATAAAACCTAAGATAACACTACACATCTCAATTTTTGTATCAAATTTTTTGTACCAACACACGTGACATATAAATTGTCACCAACTAATTAGTGTGTTAAAACTTACCACAAATAAATTAAATATTATCACCAATTAAATGGTGACAAATCATATGTCACATGTGTTGGTATTAAAAATTTAGTACAAAAATTGGTACTTCAAGCATTATCCAAAACCTAAATAGTTTCACAAATTTAAAACTTTTAAGTACCTTAGGTAGAGAAGACAAATGGAGACTAATTAGAAAAGTATGATAACTTTAATTATCGATAATAATAATATCACACACTAATAAAATGTAATTTTTTTTTATTATTCAATTCTGGATCAGTACTATTATAATTAATGTACATAGTTATAGAAATGAATAAGAGAAGAGAACACTTTAAAAGGAGGAGGTTGATGATTAGTAATTATACGAGTATTATTTTCTCTGTCTCTCAACTTTCGTTATCAATTCGAAACAAGAAAATGCATAGACATGTTTTTTACTTCTTTTCCCCTCCATGTGATACCAAAATTTATAAGAGAGAATACAAAATATTTCCTTTCTTTCTCTCTTTCTTTACTTCCATTGCATTTTTTCCTAACTTATTAAACGAAGTGAAATTGATTATGATAGAATTACCAAAGTAGCATCGTAAGGGAATACAGATAATATCACCCCATTAGCAAAATCTTAGAGAAAAGTTTGATGAAATAATTGAAAATATATTTTAAGGTTAGACATTCTTGCCAGCAAAAACCCTTAAACTAATTTTTGTTATTGTAATGGTAAAATGTTCCGGACATATCTCCTTGACCCACTACTATAGATCTCATGGGATGTTTGATCATCTTTGTACTTTATGAGTCCAAATTTTTCTTCCCGTGTTTATTTTAAGAAAAAATATTGTTTTTTTTTTCTTTTGCTTGAAGAAAAAAATAAAAGTTATTGTATTTTTTTTTTTTTTTGAGGAAAAAAAGTTATTGTATTTGTTTTCAAGTTTCAAGCATTTTCCATACAATGAATGCATCACTTGTAGAATTTTTTTCTTCATCCAAGGTGTATCGCACAAATTTGCAATAAGTCAACAACCCCTTTCATTTCTTACCTTAACTTGCTAGGTTATAGTATAATAATTTTGGAATTGATTCTTTCGGTGATGTCCCTAAAGGAGGCCAAACGACAAACAAAACCATGTGATACCACATTTTAAAAATATCAAAGATTTTGATTTTTTATATATCCTAGGGCACCATAGTAATTAAGAATTGTTATGAGATGTTTGATAAATGTAAAATAATGTCCCTATGAAATTTTTGTGACATTCATAATTAAGGTGATAGTTACTACTAATCACCATTCGTATCTTATTGTTATTGGGGAAAAAAAATTGATTCGCATGTAGTCCATATCTTTAATTAAAAAAAGGGGGGAAATGTGTCTATATATCTAAACTCACCACTCGAAATATAAAATGTACGAGATAAATGAGCAACTAGGTGAAAATTCCTTATTTTTGAAAGTAACGATTTGTAAAAGAGCTCAAATGAAAACGATAATAACAACGGTGGTGTCTTTTACCCCCAAGCATAAATTATGTAATTCTACAACCAAAATATAATAAATAAGTTATTTAATCATTAACTCAACTAGGTTCTAAAACTTAAATTGGGACAAAGAGGGCTCAAATGCTACGTCCTAACTAGGAGATGTTCGACTTTGACATATGGACCGTCTCCTTAGAGTTTGTCAATACTACGTTATTCTATAATCAATGACCCAATCATATTAAAACTCCATCTCATATTAAAGAATTTTTCATTTACACAAAAATATCGCCCCCTTTATTTTCCATATTTTCCATATATTCCTCTTGAGCTAAGTATGTAACAATTTTTATTTTTTAAAATTTTAATATAAGAAATTCATAATGTTATTATTAAATTTTATAAGTAAATTTGGGACGACCGTAATTGCTCCGTTACGTGGGTGATGGTGAAAGTGTGGAGACTAAATGACAGCCGGTGACGGAATCAAAACCCAAAACCCCAACGAAGACAAAAGTGGCCGTTATAATTGACGTTAACTGGTTCACCTTGGTTAGTTTCCTGCACTATGTTTGTAACGCCGCACCAAAGCACATGGCCACTGTCACCAACGTCCTTCTCAGTTCTCATGAGTCATGACTACAGTAATTAATTAAAATAAATTATTCAGCTACCAATAATTCTGTTATTAACAAAAATAGAAACAAAAAAATTATCACCAAATGGTCAATTGAATTGAACTATGTATGTACATGACATTGTATTATTTTTAGTAGCAAATTATGATATATGATGATTAATGACATTGTACGTATATATGGGTTATATTACGATTAGCATTTGATTTAATAATTATCTAATTATATCGATTTTCTAGACGTTATATAAATCTAAAGTGAATTTGGTCATATGTACGAACACTTTTAAGCTTGAAATTAAAAAATAGTAACATTAGTCATTCACGATCAAGGAGAAATAATACGCTTTAGTCATGTGAAACAGACATTCGTGAAAGTTTATGTATAAGCTAGCGAGTTGGATGCATGTTTTTCATTTTAATTATTAAATAATTTATTATCTGTAAGTCATTTGGGGTAGTTGTTATTAGAGATCGATCTAATCGTACAGAGATGTGATCATGTGATGCATATTTTTAGTTTATATGATTAAATCTTATATGGATCGGATCATTGAATTTTATTAGGTTTTGGAATAAGACGGGTATATATATATATAAAATGAGATAAAGACGGATAAATAATTGAGCTAAAGTAATTAAACAAAAGATCATATTATGTATAAGTTAAGATTAAAAAAAGATATATATGTATATATATATAGATGGAACTCTTAGATTTTTGGCTTAGATTATAAACTTTATTAATTAATTTGTATAAAAAAATGAAATTAAGTTTGTATTAATGATTTCGTATTCTTTTGATCTGTATATATTCTTACGTGGTTTTGCATTTTGATGCACGATTTCAATTGTTAGAACAAGAAATTCAACTCTCTTTTTTTTTTTGGTGAAAATGCTGTTAATAATTAATCTATGATCAGTTTGGTAGAGCTGTAGATTTTAAGGAAAACAATTTTAGCTGTACCGAAAGAAAAATCTGCTGTAGCGTAAAGTAGCTGAGTGTTTGGTAAACTGTAATTTTAAAGTGTTGTGACTTGAAATATTAAATTGTTTGATAAAATGTACAGATGAATTATTGTGCAAATATAAAATGACTAAAATAAACATCATCATACAAGTATGGATATTTATAAAAAAGAGCTTATTAATATTTTTTACAATTATGCACATTTGTACATACTAAATATATTAATACTTTTTTTAAAAAAAAATTGATATTAAAATAAACTCAATTAAATTTATTTTATTTTAATTTTAATTTATTTTATTTCATCTGAATTTATAATTTCAACAAAGAATCAATTTGGTTACTTAAAAATAACTAATATGAAGAGTATTTTAGTCAATTATAATTTAAATATATTAATATTTTTTTTAAAAAATTGATATATATGAAAATAAACTCAATTAAATGTTTGGCATTTTTGCTTTTAAGTGAGAGTATTTTAACGATTATGATTTATTTATTAAAAGATAGTGTATATTCATGCATAATCTAGGCCAATTTTGACTTTTAACTATAACTTTGTCAAAAATTATTAAAAAATCTGATGTTTAGGTTTTTATTAAATATCTTTTGACCTACGAATTATTCGAAAAATAGTTTTAACTTGTTTAAAATCTAACTTTAAAGAGATTCTAATGACCTTTTTTTTTTTTTAAATTTTTTAAAAAAGTGGAGCTTAACTAATGACCACCACTTACTACAAATTTAAAGGAAAATAATACACACACACTATACTAAAGTTTGAACCCCTGACCCCCTAAAATCACACACACATCCCTCAAGTCTTGGACCAAATATGTAAAATCTAACATTAAAGAGATCCTAATGACCTTTATTTTTTTTAAAATTTTTTTTAAAAAATAGGACTTAACTAATGACCACAACTTACTACAAATTTAAAAGAAAATAACACATACTCTACCAAAATTTATTTGATTTGATCCTCTGTCAAATATGTAAACGCGGCTCCAATTAATGATTTTATACACTAAAAAGGACTCCCACTGAGAAAGTGCATAATATCGTTCAAATGTTTCAGCGGTTCGAAATACACGTACAGGTACAGCCATGACCAAGACTTAAGTGTGTGTATATACATATACGGGTTTGGTTTAAATGGTTACAACAATATTTACCCATGGATGGTTACAATAGTTTAAGTCGTTAGATCTATATCCTACGGTGGTGATTAGTTTGGTGGTTGGCCAAAAATATTTAATGCTGACCAAAAAAATTTAATGCTATCACTACTTTTTAAAGTACCCATCCATGGTCACAAAAAAATTATAACCATTGAGAAGTCTTCCATACATATATATATATATATATATATATATATATATATGGGTGAGTTTTTAATGGGTATTTTTGTTTTTGCTCCATGGATGGGTAAATTTGACTAATTTGGAAACAAACCTACAATAATAAGTCATCTTATTCAATATATTAATTTCTAATTTTTTTTATTTATTTCTTTTTTGAAAATTTAATTTAAAGTTTAATTTTTTAATTACCTTTAATTTAAAACTATATGTATTATTGTATCTTCAATATTTAATAAATTTTTTTTTATCGGTAAAATCTAAAGTAGGATAATTTTCATATTATGAATAAGTTATTTTTTTAAATAATAAAAAATGAATAAAACAACTACATTGAAAGAAAATTTGTTTTAAAAAAAATTATGCGTCAAATAGCTTAAAATTTGTACATCTTTTGTTGTTGTTGTTTTTTTTTTTTCCCTACGAATAAGATAGTTAAGAGTAATTTAGGGTTATTAAGTATTTTTCACTAATTTTATTTCTTATAAAATAAAGTAAAATAAAATAAATTAACCAATTCATCAGGTTACCCATCTTTTTTATTTTAAATAACTTTCTATATTTATATATTTATTAATTATAATAATATTTTTAATAAATCTACTAATATTATTATAGCCATTAGATTACAATCCAATGGCCCAAATTAGAGTACCCATCCATGGAGTAAAAACAAAAATCTCCATTGAAACATCACCCATATATATATATATATATATATATATATATATATATATATATATATATATAAAAGATCCATGACCAAGACTTTCACATAACATCAGTGTAAATTCACGAACACGTACTTATGTTGCCTTTAATACTAGTGTCATTTAGTACTGCTATATCACAATATCCAATGAGAAGCAAACACGTTAATTCGATTTGTTGAGTTTAATGAATTTCACCGTTTCTTATTAAAAAAAAAAAAAAATGAGAAGCAAACACGTACATAAAAAATTTACACGTGGGGCCATACGTTAATACTGTCATATATCCTACATATCCCATTAGTCTCTCCTTATAACATAAAAATTCCGTATTCTATGAGCACAGCCATCAATGATTTGCATTGTTTACTTTTATATATACCAGTATCACTGAATGACCTAATGGCATGTTTACTTTGCCGTAATCGTAATCGGAATAAATGAAAAGAAAAATGAATGAGAAAAAAATATAAGAGAATCGGAATTATCATTTATATTACGTTGTTTATTTTAAATTTATAGGAAAGAGAATCAAAACCATTAAAATACTATTTATATGTTTACTTAATACAAAAAACGTAATGGAAATACTATAATTGACTGAATTATAGATATTTTAGGGATAAAATTATATTCTAATAATAAATATATAGATAAAAGTCTTTACAGGTAATGGTATTCCTTAGAATGTTAGGGGAAAGTATTCCCATTCTTTTCCCCAATTTTATGTGGATCCCACACAGTTTTCTCATTCCCATATTTTGATAAACAACTAAATGGGAATCATTACCACATATATGATTCACATTACTATTTAGTAAACATGCCATAAATGAGATCATTGAAATGGTAAAACTTTTAACTCTTAGTCGAAAAGTTTTAAATTCGAGTGATTGTTGGATTCTACATCGTTTCAATATTTTAAAAAAATGTATACAAAAATAATATGACATGATTTTTACTACATTATTATTTTAAGTATAAAAAATAAAGATTTACATTTAAAAAACATGTGATATACCACCGAATAAGGTGGTATTTTAGTAAGGTATGGTCAGTGAAAAGTAGAAATCGTGGATTCTGAGTCCTAAGTAGCTCATTCGGAAAATCTTTTACGCAAACATTAAGTCTCTCTTGAAAAATATAGTGACTAACCTTTTATTTACAATGTCGATCTCTTTGTATCTTTCTTTTTTGTTTGTTTTTCAAAAAATAAAGTGCTCTAAATACAGAAACGGGTTCAGCCTTTGAAGCGTTCGCAGTCCGTATGTACGCACCGCCAATCACGTTGAGCCTCCGCGCGAATACAGCCGAGCGGCGCGCATACACATTGCAACTTTCACTCTAACGTTCGTGTTAGGTTCTTCTTGAACTTCCCAAGTCAACTTCTCAAGTCAACCCAAGTTGTTAGCTGGTGGTGGCCAATAGGTGAGACACTTTAATTAGGTAATTTTCCTTTTTCTTTAATTTCCATGTACTTTTCTCACAACCTTACAAAATTTAAAAGGCCAACTTGACCTTAACCACTTAACACCGCTTATTCCACACACGCTATCACAAAATCAATTAATGACTTTTTAGAATGTGGAGAGAAATTAGATGAACATTAGCAATAGTAAACCACCCAAGACAAGAAATTTGTTTTTCCCCTAATTAAAGTAAAACATTAGTTATTTTTCTTTTAGAAAATTCATTCTATTCAACATTTAGTCATACAAGATTTGGGTGAAATATTTCACCCTGTACATATAGTTTATTATCTATTTTAAGGGCATATTTTTTCAACTTATGACAAATAACACTTGGAAAATGAGATTAAAAAAAAACTATATGCATCATAAATGATAAACTCCTAATCAATCCATGACAAACAACATCTTAATCTAAAAGGATAAAAAATAATAATTCAAATACTAAAATCATTCAAGCAAAATTTCACAATAAAATGAGAGACTTTATTCAAATACATAAATAAAATTTTCTCAACCCATTTAAAAAAAAAAAAACATGCACACAAATCGAACTCTTTCTTCCTTCTTTTTTTTTTTTGTTTTGTTTTTGTTTTTGTTTTGCCTCTACCCTCTTGGTTTTTCGGATGTTTTGAAAAAGAACTTGTCTACCCTCTTGGTTTTTCGGATGTTTTGAAAAAGAACTTGTGTCATTGAAGGAATTGGTAATGCTCGAAAGATTAGTCGTACATTTTAAACAAGATGAGAATGGTTTAGGAAAGGGGAGAGAGAGGGCGGTTTTGAGATATAATACTTTTTATGCATTCATAATTTTGTTATATTGTTTATTCACCATCTTACTTTATTTTAAAGAACAACATTAATTTCTTTCAAATGAAAAACAACAAGATTAATTGACGCGGAAAATTATATAGTCAATTCGCATTTCAAAAAATTTTATCGTCAATTTCTTTTACATAATATGTTTTAAAATAGGGTGGTTTTTGCATAACTTTTAAATGATTTATCTTGATCCTTAAATAACATATTATCTTAAACCTTAACTATTCTACGAGTTCTTAATTATAAATATATAAATATTTGGTATTGCACCATGAGAACTAAAATTATACCCATTTTATATTTTTTGTCATCTTAACAAACAATCTCAAAAAATTTACTTGACTTGTTAGCTATAAGGCCGAGACATTCTTTTCTTTCTTTCCTTTTTTTTCTTTCGGATTATTATTTTCTCTTTCTTTCTTACAGGCTACTTAATTGATAACTTCGATTTAATAAATTATATGAAAATCAAACAAGTTCTAAAGAGTATATTTGTGTAATATTCATGTGATGGTTGTAATATTCACACTTAACCTAAAACTCGTTATATAGGTTTAGGACTGACTTCCAAAAATGTGAAGGACCATATCCCTAAAAACGAAAGAAAAAACCTAAAATAAAATTAACAAGGACAACAATTACTAAGGGCTTGCGTGGATTCACTTTCGTTTTCTGTTTTTTATTTTTTAAAACAAAAAAATGGAAATTTTTTTTGGAAGTTTGCTTGGAAACTTTGTTTTTGTTTTTTGTTTTTAAAAATTGAAACCAAAAATTTCAAAAAAAGTGGTAACAAAAAATTTCTAACACCTTTATTTTTTTAAACAAATTTCAAAAATAAAAGAACATACAAATATTTGTACACAAGTGCGTATATACATATATGTATATACATACACAAATATAAGTCTATATGACTTTCTTTATCATTATTTACACTTTATTGTTTTTGGAAACAAATAGTAAAATAAAGTTTGTCAAATATGTTTCTTGTTTATAAAAATTGAAAATTAAAACAATATTTTTATTTTTATTTTCAATTTATTTAAACAAAAAATTAGAAGTGAATAGTACTTATTTAATTATCAAAGATTAATCCCTTTTTTTGAAATTTTATTGCAATCTAGTGGGGTAGGAGAAACGGACAAAAGATTTTTATGCATACGCGGAATGAAAAGGACACACAAAAATGCTGAACGTGACAAGAGACATCGCATCATCACGTGGCTGCATGACTCTCTGTCATGCAAACCCCCCACGTGGTCGACGTTTTCACATCTTAGCCGCACGTCATCGCTCCCCAAATCGTTACTGTGGAACCCACTGTCAGGTCAAGTTGGATTGGGCTCATTTTGGGCTGAACCAAGTATTTCCCAAAGCCCACTTGAAAGAGTTCAGCCCGTTATTGAAGAATTAGCGCTTTAAGAAAGCCCAGATAACTAGCAAGCGAAGAGCCTAACTCTGCAACGACAAACAAACGAGTTCTTTTATCATAAAGATTCGGAGTACAGGACAATATTTTATTTGCAATAACTATTTAAGATATTTGGATTTGGACACTACTGAGTGTATATTTGTACAGAGAATTGAGACACTGGGATTCTGTTCTAGGTGAAAATATATACATATTAGGAACGAGTAAAAGAGTGCTTAGAGTTCACTTATGAGGACCCTACTGCCTTCTAGCATAAGTTAACGAGATCTTGGCTATGCAAGAATTTGCGTCCAAGTCCAAATCAGCCATCAGGATTAATGGGCCAAAGTCTGGGACTTAACCTTGCATGTTGGGAAACAAATGGATATGGCTAGAGTAATTTGGGCCAAAATGACATTTTATAGATTATTCTGAAAATTGGCCCTCGTACGGCACATTTAGAAAAAATTAGAATAATATGGTAGACTCTGTTTTTTTTTTAGATCTGGTACAGTTTTTATTTCATTTTTTAAAAAATATTTAGAAAAATACCATTTTTAAAATAATAACTAGTAAACGGTAACCAGTTTTTGAGCACTGATAATTAGAAATAAAATGTATTTATAACTAGTAACTGGTAATCGATTTTCAAAAACCGGTAACTTGTAATCATTTTTTAAATGGTATTTTGCTAAAAACTTTTTAAAAAGTGATATTTTTCTAATACAAACCGTATGGGAATTGGAAAATAAATTGACCTCTATATTTTTGTAATTTTTTTTTTGTTTTTATAGATAAAAGAGTGAGAATCCCAAGATTATTCCCTTGGCTGTTTGGAAATGGATCTGATTAGGAGATTTTGGCAGAAGTTTCGGGATTATATTTTGAGAAAAGTACATGGATAGAACCAACTTGAGGACGAATGACTTTTTTTTTATGCATTTTTTCAAAAATGACATTTTTAGGAGTGTCAAGAACTTCTTGACCTATGGTCAAGACCATGAAAAATTCCTAAATAATAGTTTTCTACGGTCAAGAAGCGCTTGACACTTCTGAAAATGTTATTTTAAAAAAATACACGAAAAAGTCATTTTGGCCCAAATCAGTCCTATCTATGTTATTTTCTCTTATATTTTAAAAAAAGGGCATAATATTTATATATATATACATATATATATATATATGACCTAAATATATGGGGCACCAATCTAGTAGGTATTTTTTTTTTTTTACTTATACATAGGTATCAATTGGGCCAATGAAAAATTTTTTTACTTATTTTTTTATTATAAAAAGTAGGAGGGAGAAATAGCATTAATGATGCACATCTTTTTATGTACTTAATTATAGCCGTTGGATCACTATTTGATGATGATCCAATGGCTAAAAAAAAAATACCTAATATAGTGTCTGTGGTTAGTACTATTATAACATTAATTGCCATTTGCCAAGAGAGTTATTCTACAAAATGCTCCAGAAAAATCATTTCACCCCAAGATACTACTAGTTAGGTCCATTTCCCTTGCATATGTTTAGAGTTTTGGCCTTTGGGCACGTACTACAATCTATAATTAGTGTAGAGCCGTAATGGGAAGATTTTGGAAATGAATGAGATGGAAAGACAAGAAATCAGCATATTATACTTTCTTCCTCAATTTTACTCATTACATATGTGTATCTACAATTCTTTCCCCCCTCAGTCGTGTATACGTAAATAGATGAGAAAGTGAAATATTCTTTTTACTTCCTTTCTCATTGGGATCCATTATGGATTAGTAAGTGTGTTTTAATTCCGAGAGCTTACATAGAAGGCTTTTCTTTTGTCTCGCTTCTTTGGGCACGTGGCAGCCCATGACACGAGTTGTACTTCATCCACCCTTCGTAACTGGAATAGTACTTCATGAACTTTCTTTAAGGTATACAAGAAAACTGGATATACATCCACCCTGATCAGTGATTGGAATGGTTCACATTTTCAAGGCACAACTTTGATTTCATTACGTGAATGCATTAAATACATTATACGTCGTGGGAAAATCTATATAAATAACGATATTATCATTTTTATGCCTTGTATTTTCACATTTTGTTCAAATTATATCTTATATTTCGGTTATTTATAACATTGACCCTTAAATTTAAAATTTGTAACAAATTTATATCCTGACACCAATTTAGAACAGTTAATTTATCAATATGCCGTTTAAAAAAATAAGAATAAACTGTATAAAAACTGATCAGAGAATAACTTTATTAAATTATTTTAATAAATTAACTGCTCTAAATTAGTGTCAGAATATAAATTTGTAACATATTTTAAATATAAGGATCAATATTGATAATAACTAAAACACAATGTATAAATTAAACAAAATGTCAGAATACAAAGTATAAAAGTGATACGATCCATAAATAAGAAAAACCAAACTATCTTTTGTTTGGCTTATATTTATTGTATATACACACACACTAGAACAAAACATGGGCAGATCTAGATACGTGTAAGTGCAAATTTATTGTCATATAAAATACTATGCTGGGAGTGAAAGCCATACCTATATATGAATTAAAAGGAGTGGAACTATGGAAAGGCCATACCTTATGCTAGAGAAAAAAGAAGGGAAGAAAGGGACGGGGCTAGCTCTTAAGTCAACTATGGATTGCTCTAAGTTCGTCTGAACCTTTTGACTTTTCTATGACGTTTATAAGTAGGCTTTTCCAATCCTATGTTTGAATAAATAGTTGAGCAAGTCGGCTAGCTCTATAGACTAGAAACATAGTATATAGATATGTGTACGTTTCTTATTTTTCATTTTTCTACACTTTCTAGTTGGCAATAAATTGAGTTGATCATACATGATCCTCAGAGAGTTAATTTGTGATTTAATGTTTCAATAGGTACGTGTGTGTACCATAGCTAGAGCAGTACTGATCATGATTAAATTATAATGAAAGGTAGATAAATATATAATGGGAACATGTATGTATAATATCCGCATGACGTCGTACGTGTACCGCACAAAGAAAATTGTTCATTATTTTGATTATACCAAGTCTAAAGCAACTCAAAGTCTCTAATTAACAAACTTATATGGGCTGATACTAGTTTTCAATTGCGAAACCAGCCTTTATATGATCATTCATGTCCATCATTATTACTAGCTAGAAACAATGTAAACTGTGAGCTGTTTTTAGATGAATGGCATTAATTACTATGTGCTTAAATATAATTAAAGAGAACTGCATAGTTTAGACGATATATCATATTCATGTATCATTAATTCATTATTACATATATGTAAAAAATCAAAGTTAATATAGAAAACTATTATAAAACGAATCCTACGATTATTGTGGTCACAGGATTAGCTTAGTGTTAATCACACTTCCTTCCAATGTGGAGAGTCTCGAGTTCAAATCCCCACTCCCTTACGATTGTTCACCTTTAGTTTGTCAAAGATAATGTGGATAGTCAAATTATCAAAGAATATGAGCGGTCAAAAATAGTGGTCAGCCACATTTTTTGACAATGAAATATAAGAACATATGTTTTTTGCTCCTACCATCCAAGCCCATTTTCGTTGACAATGGACAGCCATTGTAGGCTACCAACCATATGAAGGAGAAAGGTTTTAGCATATAAATAGACCCCTTCACAACTCCATTTTGTATCCTAACAAAAAGAGAAAAAAATCCCAATATAGAGAGATAAAGAAAGAGCTTTAACTAAAAAATTCTTAAGAAAATTTTTGTGAGAAAAATTCTTGGATATAATTGAGATCAGGGTTGTAAGTTGTGAGTATACTGTGTAAATTTTTCTCCCTATAGTAAAAGATCTGCAATAGTCTTGTAGACGTAGCCAAATTGGTGAACTACGTAAATTGTGTCTTCTTATTTTGCTTCATTTATTGCTTTCACAATTTGGCGTGTCCACTATGGAGGTTATTTCCCTAACAACTGGTACCAGAGTGCCAGATTGAATACTATTCACGTACACTGTACTATTCACTTATACAAAAAGTCAATAGTAAGAAGCGATGGATAGAGAAGATAGATTGGGACCTAGTATCAGCAAATTCGACGGCTCAAATTTCTCATTCTGGAGATTACAGATTAGAGATTATCTACATAGCAAGAAATTGCATCAGTCTTTATCAGAGATAAAACCAGAGAAAATAGAGGACGATGAGTGAAAAGTTCTTGATCGACAGGTATTAGGTGAAATTCGATTGACGTTAACGAGAAACGTTGCTCACAAAGTGGCAGCGGTGAAAACCACAGTGAAGATGATGAGCATCCTGTTAGATATGTATGAAAAATCGTCGGCAAATAACAAAGTTTATTTGATAAAGAAGTTGTTTAATTTAAAGATAGGAGAAAGTACTTCAGTAGTAGCACACATCAACGAATTCAACACGATCATCTTATAATTGATGTATGTTAAAATCAATTTTGATGATGAGATTCGTGCTCTCATTCTTTTGGTGTCTTTATCGAATAGTTGAAAACCTATGAGAGTGGTGGCTAGCACTTCTGTTGGCAAAGGGAAGTTGTAGTTCAATGATGTCAAGGATCGAGTTCTCGCTAAGAAAGTGCAAAGAGTAGATTCTGGTGAAGGAATATAATCGAGTTATACCCTAAATCTCGAGAACAGGGGCAGAAACAACGAGAGAAATTCTAACTGAGGTCGCGGCAGGTTCAAATCAAGGAATGGTAGATACAAGTCCAGACCAGAAAAAAAACTAGAGTACTAGAACTGTGGCAGGAGTGGCCACTTAAAGAAAAGCTGTAGAGTACTAAAGAAGAAAAACAACTCACATAATGCTAATGTTATGACTGAAGAGGTACAAGAGGCTTTACTATTATCTGTTGATAGTCCAATTGATTCTTGAGTATTAGACTCAGGAGCCTCGTTTCATACTGCTGCTCGCCGAGAGATTATCGAGAATTACGTTTCTAGTAATTTCGGTAAGGTGTATCTGGCCGATAGAGAACCATTAGAAATTATTGGTATAGATGATATTCATTTGAAGATGTAAAACGGATCGGTGTGGAAAATCCAGAAAATAAAGCATATACCAAGCTTGATGAGGAATCTTATTTCAGTAGGACAGCTTGATGATAATGGATACAACATCACCTTTTCTAATGGCTCGCGGAAGGTCAGCTCGAGGAAACAAAACTGGGACTCTTTATATGACTTCCAGTTCCAGAGATACACTAGCAGCTGTAGATGCTGGTGTTAATTCAAGTCTATGACACTGTAGGCTTGGGCATATGTGCAAGAAGGGAATGAATGTAATGCTGTTAAAAAGAAAGCTACCAGAGCTAAAATCAGTTAAGTATAGTCTCTGTGAAACCTGTATCTTTGACAAACAGAAAAATGTGAGCTTTTCAAAAGGCAGAAGAGAACTGCATATGGCAAAGTTAGAGCTGGTCTATACAGACGTATAGGGACCATCCCCTGTAACATCCCTTAGAGGCTCAAGATATTATGTCACTTTTATTGATGATTCGAGCAGAAAGGTATAGGTTTATTTTTTGAAAAATAAATTTGATGTCCACGATGCCTTTAAGAAGTGGAGAGTCATGGTAGAAAATGAGACCAATTTGAAAGTAAAGTGTTTGCGGTCTGATAATGGAGAAGAATATAAAGATGATAAGTGTAAGAGATATTGTTCACTCAATAGGATCAAGATGAAGAAAACCATTCATGGGAAACCACATATAGCTGAGAGGATGAATAAGACCCTAAATGAATATGCCAGGAGCATGAGGTTATATGCTGGATTGCCAAAAATATTCTGGGCTGAAGTATTTAGCACTGCAGCATTTCTGATCAACAGCAGACCATCAACACCTCTTGATTTCAAAATACCAGAAGAGGTTTGGAATAGTAAAGAGGTAAAACTTTCATCCTTGAAAGTTTTCAGTTATTTATCCTATATTCATATCGACCCTGCTAGTCAAAGTAAGCTTGATCTAGAATCCAAGAAGTGTTACTTTATCAGTTATGGCAACGATGGATTTACTTATCGTTTCTGGGATAACCAAAGTTGGAAGATCATCAGGAGCAAAGATATTATCTTAAATGAGGATGTATTGTACAAGGATAGATTGGGCACCAGAGCCAATGGTGCATGTGCTGAAGTTAGAAAGACATATTAAGTCCCATTAAACGATATCCCCGTAAATAAGGTGAAGAATAACGCCCAGGAAAATCAAGAAGTTGTAGCTCCTGAATCAGATCTACAAACTTCTGTAATTGAATTTAGGAGATCCTCCAGTATCACTCAACCTCCACAAAAATATTCCCATACACCGCATTACATTCTATTAACTAATAGAGGAGAGCCAGAGACTTATGAAGAAGCTATGCAGGATGATGAGTCAATCAAGTGGGAGTTAGCTATGAAAGATGAGATGGATTTGTTGTCGTCCAATAAAACATAGAAGTTGGCTGAAATACCAGAAGGAAAGAAGGCACTGCACAACAAGTGCATTTACTGAATAAAGGAAGAGTATGACAGTAGCAAACGGTACAAGACAAGACTTATTGTAAAAGATTTTCAGCAGAAAGAAGGCATTGACTATACCGAGGTTTTCTCTCCAATGATCAAACTGACCATAATCAGAATAGTAATCGGATTGGTGACTAAGGAAGACCTATATCTAGAGCAGCTAGATATCAAAATAGTGTTTTTCCATAGTGACTTGGAGGAAAAAATTTATATGAAGCAGCCATAAGGCTTCGAAGTACAAGGAAATGAGAAAATGGTGTGCAAACTTCAGAAGAACTGGTATGGTCTTAAACAAGCTCCAAGACAGTGGTACCGGAAGTTTGATGGCTTCATGAGTAATATTGGTTACTTGAGATGCCAGGCATATCATTGCTGCTATGTGAAGAAGTTAGATAATTCCTGTATCATTCTACTTCTATATGTAGATGATATATTAATTGCTAGTGCTTGCATAGAAGAAATTGACAAGCTCAAGAAAGAACTGTTAAAGGAATTCTCAATGAAAGACTTAAGAGTAGCAAAGCAAATCTTTGGGATGAGAATTTATAGACATAATGAACAGGACGTTGAAGCTATCACAAGAGGAATATATAAAGAAGGTGCTTAACAGATTCAATGTGGATGGAGCAAAGCCTGTGAGTATTCCTTTGGCTAGTCACTTCAAACTAACCAAAAACCAGTCACCCTCGACAGAAGAGGAGTAGACCTACATGGCGAATGTACCTTATGCATCTACTATTGGTAGTCTTATGTATACCATGGTATATACTAGACTAGATATAGCCCATGCAGTAGGAGTTGTAAGCCGGTATATGAGTAATCCAGGTAAATAACACTGGGAAGCAATAAAGTGAATTCTCAGATATTTGAGAGGTACTACAGATAAAGTCCTATGTTTTAGAAGGACGGGTTTGAGCTTACAAGGCTATATGGATGCTGACATGATCGGTGATTTAGATAGCAAGAAGAGTACTACTGGATATGTACACACTCTTAGAGGTACAACAGTTAGTTAGGTTTCTAAGTTACAAAAGACTATTGTACTTTCAACTACTGAGGCGGAGTACATTGCCGTAACAGAAGCTTGATATGGTTAAAGTCTTTCTTGGAGGAATTGGGTCACAAATAAGAGAAGAGTGTGTTGTATTGTGATAGCCAGAGTGCAATTCACTTGGCAAGAAATCCCATTTTTCATGCCAGAATAAAGCACGTACAAGTACGGTAACTTCATCAGATCAGCTTTGGAAGATGGAATCTTAGTACTTGACAAGATTCCAGTAAGAAAAATACTGTAGATATGCTAACGAAGACGGTGATCATTGATAAACTGAAGTTGTGGTCAACTTCAATTAGCCTGAAAGCGTGAAGAGGAGAGATAAACTACTGCATTAATCATGATGTGTGAAGACTGATTAAAATTAAGTCTTCAAGAGGGAGATTGTCAAAGAATGTGGACAGTCAAAAATAGTGACCAACCATATTTTTTGATAATAAAATATAAGAACATGTGTTTTTTGTTCCTGCTATCAAAGTCTATTTTTGTTGACAATGGACAACCATTATAGGCTATCAATCATGTGAAGGGGAAAAGTTTTAGCCTATAAGTAGACCACTTCACAACATTTTGTATCCCAACAAAAAGAGAAAAAAAATCCCAATATAGAGAGATAAAGAAAGAGCTTCAACTAAAAAGTTCTTGAGAGAATTTTTGTGAGAAAAATTCTTCGGTGTAATTGGGGTCTGGGTTGTGAGTTGTAAGTTGTGAGTATTATAAATACTGTGTAAATTTTTCTCCCTATAGTGAAAGATCTGCAATAGTCCCCTGAACGTAGCCAAATTGGTGAACCACGTAAATTGTGTCTTCTTATTTTATTTTATTTATCGCTTTCACATTTTGACATGTCTACTAGAGAGGTTATTTCCCTAACATAGTCATTATATATAAAATTAATAGTTAACAATTAATAGTAGTCATGTGATCAGCCGCTTATTATAACACAACTGACTTCTGTGAATCACAATTTCTTTTTTTTTTTGTTTAAAAAAAAAAGAAAAAACACAAACATTTAACACATCTGTCAGATTGTTATTTGAAGGATTTTCCATATCCTTAATCGTTTTTTTCCCCTCTCTTTAGGAAAGACAAGAAAACTTATAGGAAAAGTAAGAGAATGATATATATATATGGAAGACTTCCCAATGGTTACAATTTTTTTGTGACCATGGATGGGTACTTAAAAAAGTAGTGATAGCATTAAATTTTTTTGGTCAGTATTAAATGTTTTTGGCCAACCACCAAACTAATCACCACCGTAGGATGTAGATCTAACGGCTTAAACCATTATAACCATCTATGGGTAAATATATATATATATTCATGTGTTTACTTATTTATATACAATTAGGAAGAGAATATATATAGGCCTCACATACTTAGAGAGATGTTTAGAAAGGGAACATGTAAAATGTGATTTTACTTCCAATCCCATTTAAGTAAATTACAAATTAATCACACAACAATACTTGTATCATATTAGTTTGGCTAATATCTTATTTATATAGTATTTTAGTATAATACTTGTTTAATTTTTTTGATAACTTAGTACTTGTTTAATTTGATATATATTCATGCGGATAGGTATATAAACACTAGAAAGAGAATTAAGTAGAATCCAATTATAACTTTTAAAATAAAACACTTCTATATTAGAAGATTTTAAAGGCGATTAAAAACTGTCATTATAAGGTATTTAATGACAGATCTTAACTATCGTTATTGAAGGTACCATTAAAACTTACACATTTAACAGCAATTATTAACCACCGTTAAAAATGAGTAATAACTGCGGTTCCAATGGTCATGTGTGCCGACCTTTATTGGCAATTCTAACTGCTGTTGTAGCTTAATCTGAAATCGCCGTTAAAGGCCTTAAAGGCTGAAAAACAGAAATTTGGCACTGTAGCTCTGTGACATCGAGTCTCTGGCTAGGAAACTTACAAGAAAAACGAGATCAAGTGGTTTTTAGCCGTATCTATTCTATGGCTTCTTTACTAATACTTAGGAAAGTTCTTGATCTCATTTTCCATTTTTTCAAAAATTCAATCCTCAAAATCAATACCAAACAAGATTTTAAAATCTAAGATCTTGTGCTTTTAAGTTAGTTTTCAAACTAATGATTTCGTATCACACACCAAATTTACTCCTAAACTTTGTATAGTAGTTTTATTTATATACTAGTTGGATACATGCTTTGATTTTCAATAAAATTATTGAGGATTAAAATGCATTGATGATATGCCCATAAAAGTAATGAGAAACTAGATTTGATATATCACATACCACATTTTTAAATCAGCATTATAGTAATATTGACTATATTTTTTCTTGCTGGCTCTTAAGTTTAAAGAAAGTGTTCCAAAGACATGAATAATAATGAAGCAAAAAGTTAACTTTATACGGATATTGTGGTACAAATAAATGTTTATATATAGTATAATGTGATCCATATCTTAATTCTAATTACTATATTATAATGTCACCCGTCTTTATACTCTTTTAACAATACTCTTTATCATTCAACTTTTATCTATTTCTAATCACTAAAATTCTAACTAAAATTTAGTAGAGTTTCTCCTTAAAATTTGACTAATCCCCTGCAAAAAAACATGCACATCACCCATATAACTCAAAGTATCATATTTCATTGTTGTAAACCTCTTTATTCAACTCAATTCATACTTAGTATTAATTTAATAAAATGTGTTATTAATCTTACTAACTTTGTTAATAGTTATCTGGTTTTAATTAAATATTATAATTATGTAAATACAAACTTTTGACTATTCTAAAGTTAATAAACTAAATAATTTCAATGAAAATACTAAGTACATATATTGTAAAGTCACATAACAATAATTAATTCATATCAATGTGGTTCAACTAATCTACTATATTTGCTAATATCCACCATCAAAAAAATATAAAATCATCTAATAATATGCACTATAAAGATTTTATTTCTAAAATTAACGTTTTTCAGATTAATTAAAATTAGCATATAAAAATACCTCAAATTGAGTAAAAATATTTCAACACTCTAATTGAGCCAAAAATTAGTCTACCCATTCAAATTGAAACCTAAATTAACAAAAAAAAAAAGAAAATAAAATTACATACTTATCTAGAATTATAGTTGTTGATTGTACAAAAACCTAAACTTTTCTAGGGCACAAATAATTACTAAATGCTAACTACCCAAGTCGAATAAAGTAATTTGAACCAAATAAGAGTGATTTTGACTATCAAAATTGCCAGAATAAGGGTGGCCGTATATGAGAAAGACAAAGTTGGGGGTGGTGGGCGAGCTCTCGATTGGGAAGAAGAAAGAGAATGAGGATCGAGCTAGTCTCGGTCCTCATTTATATGACTTTTAATGGCAGTTGTAGCGGAACTACCGTTAAAAGTTAAATTTGAGCATTAACGGCAGTTATAGCGGAACCGCCGAAAAGAATTAAATTTGAGTACTACAACTGCTATTAAAGGTTCAAAGATTTTTAAAAATAACTATTAATGGCAGTTTTACTGCAACTGCCGTTAATAATCTGTTATTAAAAGCTCTTTTTTTTGTAGTGAAATAATTAGAAATAAGATAGATAATCAAAATTTCATTCCTTAATCCTTCTCATAATTCTTGTGCAAAAATCTTTCTCATTACATTTCTTTTTAAGTTAGGTGTACAAAGTAGTAAAGTTAATGTTACATACGGTGATGTATCTCAACATATGAGAAAAACACCTTCCCTCTATATATATATGGCCAACTCCAATAGGTATTTTGTGTATGTATCTATATGCATATATAAAAGAAAAACGCCTATATAGGATATTCCATTGTGAGAGAATATACAACAGTCTGAGATCGATGGGTCACATAATTAAGCACTTATCAATAGTGTAATCTATTCCATTAGTATTGGTTAATTAAACCTTGTTAGGAGATATTATTACATTACATCTGAAACAAAATTGTCATACTCTATTCAAATATATATGAGCTTAAATAATTCAGATGAAACTGTGTGGCCTAAGATTTGCAGGAATACTTATGATCATTTAAAAAAAAAATGCAGTATTAATTTGATTTATTAATGCTGGTACCAAGTTTAGCTTAATTTTGTGCCAACATTAAAATTGGGTTTATATGCATAAATTAACATATAGAATATATCAGTCACAATAAGTAGTGATGTTAATTAATATTGCACATATATTCAAGTAGTTGGTTTGTGTGAATGGCCTGGGTTCAGCTTATAAAAATATCTGTGCACATATATATAGTTTTATTTTAAAATTGAGAAAATACTAAACTCTCGCTTGCGAGCTGACTCATGACTTTTGTACTTTTCGTAGCTCGAGATCATAAGTTGATCATCCGTGAAGGTAGTTCGTGCAATGGAAGCTTATCCAGATAGTACCATACATACATAGCCATGCACTACCCAATAATAATGATCTGTATTTGACCAACTTTCACCGACCAAGAAGAGAACTAGAAATGATTATCAGTTATATTATAAGCATTTCAATTGACAGAAAAACTAGATAATTAAAAAACAAATTGAAAGAGAAATTAAAATAAAAAGGAAGCTAATAGATTGACGATTGAATTTGACTATTGGAAATTGGAATAATTTAAGACTAATAACACGAAATAATGAGGCGTTTTTAAAATCATAAGAAATATTTCAAGTACTCTACTCAGTTAATCTATATAGAAAGAAAGAAGAATTGTCCAAAAAAATAAAGTAAAAGAAAAACTCCAAGAATTATATTAAAGAAAAACTGACCCTTTGACACGCTGATTAAAAGGGGAAAAAATCAAATACTCTAAATACCAATATGTATTACATATATATAAATCTCGCAAATAAACTCTTCCATGTACAGATTACCTTCTCTCAATTAATTGCTAGGGAAAAATTGAAAGAAGTTGCCTAGCTATAGATTGCATATATAGAAAAAATAAATAAATAAATAAATAAAGAGAGAACGAAAAAGCTGCAAATTAAAACTATCTATAAGATTTAAGAATGGCTCCACAAAACGTACATATAATAGCTCTCCAAGATCTCCAATAAAACGGGACATAACAAAACCTTGTCTCGGTTTTCATATCGGCGACGCTAGCCCCTCTGCCGCACCGCGAGCACGTTCCGGCCGCCGGTTTGCTTCTCTTTACCTTCTTTGTTTGATCCACCAGAAAGCAAAAACAGACCATGTTGATATTGTGTACACAACTCCAACACTCTCTGTCAAAATAATATTAGGCTTTGCCCTTTTTCAGACTTTAAATGTTAGTGATAAATATTTTTAATGGCTTAACTTGTTGTGTGGAAGTGTAACTCATGATGTACTCGTATATAACTTTCTGTATGCGTTTATATATAGATATGTATAGGCTGAAGGGTCGTTAAAGGTCGAGCAGTTAGGGTGAAGATATGGAGTTAGATTGGTGACACGTGTCGAGTTCATCCATAACTAGTTCGATGTATATGTTGTTCATGTATTTGTGGGGGACTACCTACTTGGCAATTCATGGTAATGTTGTTGCGTACTGTGGATGAGTTATGCTGCTTTGTTGTGGGGGGTGATTTAGGATCAATGGGTGAGTGCCACTTGGGAAATACGGTTGGGTTTTGTAATTGTGATGGTAATGGTTAGGCCGGTAAAAAGTTTAAAAATCTTGGAGTAAAGGTAAAAGACAAAAAAGTACAGAGCAATTTATTTTTATGGCTATAAATTTTGAGTTGATTTATTGTCCTATTAATGGTCCAAGCAATTGAGTGATTTTATTTTCAGGAATTGGACGGTCAACTTTCTGCTACAACTACAAGCCCATCTGAATTTTGCTAATTTATCTATTTAATTAGTTATTTTTTTCTGAGATTACGTCTTTTTGAGTTCAGTGCCACAAAAAAGTACATGATTTATGCATGAGTTTTAATTGAGAATAATTAATGAGGTACCGCCTTGTATCTTTCTTTGGGTATATATAGTTAAAAATTAATCTAAAATAGAGACTTTGACATAATTTCATTTCAGGGGACCATATATATGCTAGTAGCTCTCTGATTTTCTTTTTTCCAAAGTAAAATGGTGACCAGACATTATAATCTTGCTCTTTTAGTTAGTTTTATATATTAGTAATTAAGAATGGAAAATGGTAACATAAATGTTACTGAATAAAGCTTATATCTATCACTAAAATTGCCCTTTTGCACTTAAGATGAATAATGTTAATTCTTTTTATTCGAATTTTTGGTAGAGAAATAAAGGGAACAGGATGAAAAGGGACTACATAAAATTTGATGGTTGGCGAACCACTGGCGGCACCTTGTCAAAGTTGATGATTTTGTTAGAGTTTATGCCCTAAAAGCATGTATATTTTGGATATTTACTGAATTAATAAAATGACATTTTTCTATTTGAATTTGTGCATAATTTGTATGTCTTTAAATATCATAAAATCCCTAGTTTATTTATGTGACCATAAATTTAGTATATAAGTGTTATATACATGAAGATTAAATTTATGGATAATAAACTAAACATAGGCCATAATAATTAATTAAAGTATGGGATCTTTAATTAAATATTATTAGTACGGTCCATTAACAATGAGAATATAATAGTCTTATCCGCACTATTGATGTGTTGACATCACAATGGAGGAACTTTATATAATTTGATTATATAGGACTGGACCAGACATAATTTGAATCTCACATAAATTCTGTTAACTGTTAAGAGTTCAAATAATGTCACTAGATGATCATATGTAGATCAATCTTAATCCTGAGTAGTTATAGACTCCTATTTATAACATTATGTTCTTTAATATACTTGTCAAAGGTTTGTTTCGTAAACAGATCGAAATACTTGTATCTTGGGAGCATGATGAGATAAGTAGCTGGGAATGTAGCTTATAGATATGGAATCCATTCCATCCATTAGGATGCTAGAAAGACGATTCCCTTATGTATTTATTCAGGGCTAGAACAGTTTGAGTACTCAATTTATAATAGATTCATAAATTAATTGTTTATTGGAGAATCAATGGTACACAAGGATAAAGATGTAATTGGAGATGTAAACGGAATATAACCTAGTTCTAATTATGAATTGTCTATGGAAGATTGAACTACATATAATGATTAAATCGATGGACTGCTCACTGTTTTCTGAGTAAATTAATTCTGTAACTTTAAGAGTGTAATTCCAGATTTTTAGTGGAGTAATACTAGAATTAATAAATTAGACAAATAAATTAACGAGTTTAATTAATTGTCATAATTTATTAGAGTTTTAACTACAGGTCCATAGGTCCCCAATTCCACCTCTTATAAATGTTGTGCTGGATATTACATTATTTCTGTTATTGCGCACTTTGTCTAGATAAATTATTTGTCTACAATAATTAATAATTGTTCTTAATTAATTAATTAATTAATTTTGAATACCCTCTGTTTTAAAGAATAAATATCTTCTATTTAACGAAAATTATTACTAAAATAACCTCTGTTTTAAAAAAAGTGTGAAAAAAACCCTTATATTATTAAAAATTCAAAATAAATACCTTCTATTTGAGAAATTTTCAAAAATTTTAGATTTTGTTTTCTAAATTTGTACCACAACAATGGATAGAAGATTTTTTTAAGAGGTTTTAGACTGTGTATTTTCTCTCCCTTTATTTTCAAGCATGGTGTGTTTCTTAAAATAATATAATATGAGTAAAATGTTAATTTTACTAATTTTTTTTGAAACCTTTGACTGGTCAAAGGTAGCAAATAATATGATAATTCAAATAGAAGGTATTTATTCTGAATTTTTAACAATACAAGGGGTTTTTTTTCACATCTTTTCAAAACAGAGGGTACTTTAGTGATAATTTTCGTTAAATAGAAGGTACTTATTTTGAATTTTCAAAAATACAAGGTTTTTTCCCATAATTTTTCAAAACAGAGGGTATTTTAGTGATAATTACCCTAAAATAAATTTAATTGAGTAACTAATTTAATTGACTTTATTTTCATATTAATTTTTTTTTAAAGTTTTAATATATTTAGTATGTACAAATATGCATAATTGTAAAAAATATTAATAAGCTCTTTCTATAAATATACATAATTGTATAATGATGTTTATTTTGGTCATTTTATATTTGCAAAGCAATTCAGTTATATAGCTTACCAAATACTTTAATACAGCTTTTTCAAGTCACAGCACTTTAAAATTATAATTTACTAAACACTCTGTTACTTTACGCTATAACAGATTTTTCCTTCAGTACAGCTAAAAGTGTTTTCGTTAAAATCTACAGCTCTGCCAAACTGGTCCAGAGAGCAAAAAAAATTATTGAAAGGAAAAATATTTGTGATCACTCCTATAATTCGTTACTCTCTTAAATCAAAATTAGATTTAATTGGTAATGTTAGTATGTATATATGGTCAAATTTTAACGTTATTTTCGGCCGACAGTCCTATTTTGGGCCTATAAACTTCAAAATATCTCTATTTCAGTACCCGATTTGTTCTTTTGTTCTATTTATAACCTCTTTTATGTCAGTTATATATAATAAATGGACAGAAACACCATGTGCCAATCACATGAGACTTTGAAAGAGGGCAGAATGATCACTTCAATTTATTGAATGTGCCTTCTCACACATTGGGAGGAGGCTACATTTATCTTAGAGATCACTTCATGGATCTTCGTTCTGCAAAACCGAAGTCGAGTAATTAAATTAGCCACCATGCATCCTTTTATGTTCTTTTATAGGTAGAAAACTTCAAAGAAGAATGACAACCAGATTTTTTATAATACAATTGCAATTTCTCTTCTAACAGCTTTAATTTTTCCTCTTGAAATAATTAGGGTTACAATCCAAGAGAATTTATGTATTTTAACCGCAATTCATGTGACCGAAACATGGTATTTTCCATCTATTTATAAAGAAAGAGTGACGAAAAAAGCAGTTAATTGGGAAAAAAAATCTAGTGCCAAAATAAAGTGCTCCTGAAATTTTAGGACCAAAATGAAATTCCATAGTTCAAGATCTGAATATGATATTAATCATTTTTTAAAATAAAAAGTGGTATTTCAGTTAATAAGAAGGCCCCTGGTCATTTGAAAATCAGCTTATCTCTTTGGTAAAGCCTAGCAGTCTAGGGGAGGATTTATCTATAAATTTCAATCTGGTCATGTTTTGGGTGTTAGGTTACACGTTAACTTAATATTGTGGGCTATGGGATTTTATAATAATTATATGATATTAGGGCTGTCTAATTAAGTGGCTTCAATCAAGTGATCTAATTTTAGGATCAGGAAGTTACCAATTAAGTGTGGACTCTGTAATGTGTGGTTACCTAATCCTAGTCCAATAAGGATTGATAGGGTCTCTATTGCTGATTAGTATATAAAGATATAACTATAGGGTTTTGGTCCCTAAGCCAAATAGCACATGTGCTCTTCTCCTCTATCTCCATCAATAGAGAGTTCCCATTAAGCATACATAGAGTATTCTAGCTGTAGAAGACCTTCTACTCTTAGGCTCTATTCAGTTAATCGCTTCCGCTTACGTGATCTCATCCTTTACTGTCAAACTCAATGGATTCAGGTTAGTCACGGGTTTTTCTCAATAAATCTTTTACTGACAATTTGGTATGATAGATTCTGGGATTATATTTGATTTAATAATCTATTATGTATATCTATCAAGTGGTATCAGGAGCAAGAAATCATGTTAAATTACTTAGGATAATCATGCATGTCTCTATTTTGTGATATCTTTACCTATTTGGCTTTTTAGGATTTAGATATAACATGTATGATTGATGAATTTTTCATGATTTTGCTGAAATATTGAGTGTTTAAGGGTTGAATTCTAAGTTTTGGGTCATAAAGTTTGTAAATTAGGGCGAAAATCGCATTAGGTTTGAGTTAGCCGATTTTAAAATCGGGTAATTAAAATCAAGGCTGCGGTGCCAAGCCACATATCAGGTGGCGCTGCAGTGCCACCATCAAATCACAGTGGCACCGCAACACCACTACCTGGGTCCAGAACAAAAAAAAATATTTAGGTCGTTTTTGACCTAATTGAGGTATACGGTCTCGGTTTTGGGTAGAATTGAGTCGAAAAAGACTCAATTCAAGAAGTTCCAACCTGAAACTTAACGAATCGGTTTTATTTTCTCAACCCAGCTTTCGTACGACCTACACTTTATCCGTTGAAAACTCTATCTGGCTTTAAGAGTTGATAAAAGTGCTTAAAACTCAGTCGGTCATCCATAAAGATTTGTGCATTGAAATTTTCAGTTTAATATTCTGGGCACTTTGGTTATTATTTTCTTTGTACTATTTGTTTAAATATTTTAAAATAGATGAGTTGAAACAATATGTTGCCAAAGTAACCTCTATTGTATAAATTTATTTATTTTGAAATATTTGAATGATTGTGTATTTATTGTTCATGCGAATGATTACCGGCCTAAAGGAAGATGGTTATTTGGCCGAATAATAAACACACCTGCGGTAATAGAAATGTGATGATTATTAAGTTTCCACGTGGACAGCAAATTGGCCCAAAAGAAAATTTACTGTCTAACAGGATTTACTGTCAATATTCGATTACTGCACTGAAGAGTACCACTTAAAAGTTAATAAGTCGGCCCAAAGGAAGGCATATTGATGCTGTTCTGGGTATCTTGTGATGGAAGCCCACCTTATATGTTTATTTGATATATGTCATGCTAGTATATCTTATTATTTTGTATGGTTAGTTTATGACATGTTTTTAATGTGAGCTATTATTTTGTTTTCTATTTTTTGTTCTCTGTTCAGTTTCTGTTTAATATATATCTACCAATATTAAGTCTAATATTTGTGTTTAATAACACAAATCTTAAGAAATGGAATGAGCACAATACGCTCAGTTGTATTGGTCTTGACCTTGCGCTCCGGACAGAACATCCTACTGCTCTTACAACTTAAAGTTCTTCAGTTGGTAAAGAAGAATTTTGAGTAGTAAATTCGTTCTAATTGCATAAGTCTCATGGTCATACAACACTCCATTACAGAAACCATAAGGGGCGTTATACCTAAGGAGGCAAGCGCTAAGTAGTTTCTTGAAGCAATTATGGATCGTTTTATTAAAAACGAAAGGGTCGAAATGAGTACCATTTTTTTTAGAATCTCGTTTCAATTCAGTATAAGAATTAAGGGAACATAAGAGAGTACATTATGGAGATGTCTAATCTCGCTTCTAAATTAAAGGCACTTAAGTTAGAGTTGTTGAAAGACTTGTTCGTGCATTCGGTCTCTATCCCTCTTCTTGCACAAATTAGTTAAGTAAAATTACAACACCCTTAAGTACAAATGATCTCTTTTTGAGATCATTTCTTATAGTATACAAGAAGAAGATAGGTTGAAGTGAGAAAAAATTGAAAGTGCTCACTTAGCATGTACTTCTCAAAATAAGATAAGATAAGGAAAAGGAATAAATATAAGGAAGCTGCAGTTATATCTTTACAGCATAAAGTGCAAAAGGAAACCAAACAAGGAATTTATCTGTTTCTTTTGCAAAAGGGCTGGATATATAAAGTTGATTATCCCAATCATCCTTTTTAGTGTATAAAGAAGGATATGCTTCTCAATTTTGTTTGTCATAAAGTTAATTTAGCTCTTGTATC
Source organism: Trema orientale (assembly GCA_002914845.1). Taxonomy (NCBI): domain Eukaryota; kingdom Viridiplantae; phylum Streptophyta; class Magnoliopsida; order Rosales; family Cannabaceae; genus Trema; species Trema orientale. The sequence continues at coordinate 181,444 of JXTC01000295.1, forward strand.
CAATTGCACTTAGTGAATAGATACGGATCCTACTATTCACATAAGTGTGTTCATGCAAGATTGTTTGTGAAGCCAGTTGCAAATTGATGATGAAAGATTTATCTATTTAGGCAATGGCAACAATACTTCAGTGGAGGCTATATAAGGTTATTTAGATTACAATTAGAGACTGGTTAAATTTTAGATTTGGAAGAGACTTTTAAAGTATTCTATTTATGACGTGAACAAATATAGTCATCCTTGTTCATTCGGAAATAGCTAAATTTAGTTTTTTTCAAGATTCAAATTTCTTGCTACTAGTTCTTTGATTGACAATCTTTATAAATTTAAAATAATTACCTCATCAAGTTAATCTTGCATATTAAGAAATATAGTACAAAAGTACAAGTCAATTAAAAGCATTTCTCTATGGTATGACACAAGCTTTTTTGATATATCTCTTAATAGATAATTAATAGCCTTGTATCAGATGAAATTCTTAACCTACTTAACTTAACATACTTTAAAATCTGTGTTAAGTACATTAAAGAATACAGACAAACATAAGGAAATCAGGTATCAACAAGAGTTTTGACGTCTTAGAGCTAATTTATACTGATACATGCATACCATTCTATACAGTTATCTGGAATAGCCAACAGTATTACATTATGTTCATAGACAATTATTCTCATTAAGGGTACCTATTTTGGTTCATGAGAAGTCTTAATTTCTGGATGTGTCTAAGTTTTTTTTCAATGCCCAAGTTGAAATTCAACTGAGCTAGGAAATTGAAGCTGTCAAATCTAATCATAGTGCATACTTTGGTAGGTAAGACGGATAAAGTAAACAAAGTCCAGAGCCCTTCACTCAGTTCCTAGAGACATACAAAATCATCCGATAATACGAAATACCAGAGAAACCTAGTATAAATAGTATTGTTCAGTGACAATAAAGCAAACTGGAGGACATGGTAAAAAGTGTGTTTAATCATTCTTCTTTATCTAAAATCACTCTTGGAAAGAAACCTAAGAACTGCATTGTACATATCAAACAAAGCTTCTACTAAAGATGTAGCTAAAACCCTATATACGCTATGGACGGGCAAAAAGCCTAGCATTAGGTACTTGCATGTCTGAGGTTGTCCAACTAAAGTTAGACCATACAAGCCATATGGAAAGTGATTGGACTTAAGAATTTTAGCTACTATTTCATTCGGTACTTTGAAAAGTTAAGAGGATTCATTTTTTATGATACCTCTTATAAATCCTTTTCAAAATAAGAAAATATAAATTCCTTGAGGATGTTAAGTTTACGGGGAGAAAAGGTTAAGAATATTGTCTTTGAGGAGGAATTCATTTCTCTTTCTTCAGTTGCAATTGAAAATGTTCAGGTTTCAGGCTTCTATACCTGACATTATTCAAGATACAAATTCAGATCAAGACAACATTCAGTAACTTCGAAAAGATCAAACTCAACAACCTAAAGAAAAAGTGCTATGAAGGAAATCTACTAGAACATGTGTTTGATATGGGAGTAGAAAATGATCTAATTATTTTCACTCAAGCTAAAATAATGTTCTAACTCTCAAAGTGGATTAATGCTATAAAGTATGAGATAAAATCCATAAAGGACAATGACGTTTAAGATTTTGTCGATATTTAGATTCGTCTAGTTCCAATGGTTTCGCTCCGAAGGAAGGCATTATTTATAAAGAGACTTTCTTTCCAGTTTTAATGAAAGACTCCTTCAAGATAATTTTGGCACTAGTAGCTCATCATATTCTGAAGTTACATTAGGTGAATTTAAAGACTACCAGTTTCCCGTTAAGATATTATAGATTCCATCTAGTTATTTTCTCATTTGGTTTTGAGAAAAATTTAGTTGATGGTCTTATATATCATAAGTTCAGTGGGAGCAAGTTTATCTTCATGATTTTGTATGTTAATGACATATTTTTGGTTAGCAATAATATGGGCTTGTTGTACGAAACTAAGAAATTTCTATCGAAGAATATTGATGTAAAAGATCTTGGGGACGTCTCTTTTGTGCTAAGGAATACAGATACATTGAGAGCATTCCTGACGTGTCTTTTAGGATATTACAAAAGATCTATATCGATAAAGATTATGTTTCAGAAGATATGCCCATTGGCTCAGGATGATAAATACAGTCTCAATCAGTGCCCATAATGATATTGAAATTAAGGAAATATAGAATTCTCTTATGCATTAGCAGTGGAGAATCTTATGTATATTCAGGATTGTTAGGCAGATATTAATAACCGTCATGTAGATTATTAAGTAGCAGCAAAATGGGTTATGCAGAATTTAGAGACAACATTAGTTTATCTACTCACTTATCAGAAATTAGAGAAATTTCAGAGATCATTAGGTATTCCGATTCTGATTTTATTGGATGCCGATATAGTTAAAGATCCACTTCTTGTTATATATATATTTGCTAAATGGAGGAGTTATTTGGAAGAGTGTTAAATAAATACTCACAGCTTTTTCACTACGGAGCAAAATATATGTTTCTTGTTATAAGGCATCGATTTAGGGAATATAACTACGGAACTTTATCACTAGGCTGCAAGCTGTGGTTGATGGTTTTAAAAGACCACTAAAGAATTATTGAGATAATTAAGCCGCATTGTTGTATTCTGATAATAATCGAAACCCTTAAAGTCAAGGCACGTAGACTTTAAGTTATCTGCTGTTAAAATAAAGTATTCAGAGTTAACAAGTGTCTAAGGAACATGTAAGCACAAACTCCATCGTAGTGGCCACTCACCAAAGGTTTATCGCCTAAGGTGATGTTGGAATAATGTCCTATAAAGCAGTTTATTATTTAGACATTATAAACAATATTTATTGGATTATTTAGTATCTATTTATTATTAATAAATTCTATGTTATGAATTTCTATTTCATTTATGTCCCATTGATATACATGTGATGTATATGTTTATTTTATGCAAACATCTAAAAGATTCCAAGACATGAAATGAGTAATAAAGAATTATTCATATGATGAGTTCATATGTGGGAGACATTATATTCTTTATTTCATTATGTCTAAATTAAATTGTTCGCATTCTGCATATTGAAGATGGAATACTTT
>JXTC01000295.1:190255-282475 GCA_002914845.1 Trema orientale
AAAGTCTTATTTGCACTGGTACTCATAGGAATAATCTTTTCTTTATTCAACCTAAAAGCATCTCATTGCACAATCTTGAAAATGACTCTGAACATATAGAACCTAAACATAAGAAAGTGAAAGTGAGTACTAATGATGAAACTTATATCTTGCATTTGAGACTAGGTCATATTAACCTAAATAGAATTCAAAGGTTAGTCAATGATGGACTTCTAAGTTCGTTAGAAGTCAAATCATTACCAACTTGTGAATCCTGTCTAGAAGGTAAAATGACCAAAAGACCATTTACTGGAAAAGGTCTTAGAGTTCAAGAATGCCTTGAGTTAGTGCACATTGATGTCTGTGGGCCCTTGAATATTCAAGCTCGAGGAGGTTTTGAATATTTCATTACGTTTACGGATGATTATTCTAGATTTGGTTATGTTTATCTAATGCAACGCAAATCGGATTCTTTTGAAAAGTTCAGAGAATTCAAAGCGGAAACTGAAAAGCAGTTAGGAAAAAACATAAAGACCCTTCAATCTGATCGAGGTGGTGAATACCTCTCCGGAGAATTCTCTGAATTTCTCACAGATAATGGAATCCTATCCCAACTCACAGCACCTGTACGCCTCAACTAAATGGTGTTGCTGAAAGAAGAAATAGGACACTTTTGGATATGGTTAGGTCGATGCTCAGTTATTCACAATTAGCCACATCTTTTTGGGGTTATGCCTTAGAAACTGCTATATACCTGCTGAATTGAGTTCCTTCTAAGTCAGTACCTAAGACTCCATTTGAACTATAGAAAGGACATAAACCTAGTTTGCGTCATATCCATATTTGGGGTAGTCCAGTATATGTGCTTAAAGGGAAAACGACTAAGTTGGAATCACGTTCTGAACTGTGTCTATTTGTAGATTACCCAAAAGGAACAAGAGGGTATTATTTCTATAGTACTGAAGAAAAGAAAGTGTTTGTGAGTACAAGCGCTATTTTCTTGGAAGAAAACTATATGAAAGATTTCAAGCCCAAAAGTAAGTTAGTTCTAGAAGAATTAACTGATGATGTTGTCAAGTTAGTTCTAGAAGAATTAACTGATGATATTGTCAGCCCATCTGTAGAAGATAAGATAGAGAAAGCACTTAGAAAAGATAAATCACTTGTAACTCAACAAACATCGGATCCTCGTCGTAGTGAGAGAGTTGTGAGACAACCTAAAAGATACTTGGGAATAGGAGAGCCTTGTGACCAAGAATCTGATCCTTACACCTACAATGACGCAATGGATGATGTTGATAAAGATATTTGGCAAAAGGCAATGGAATCCGAAATAGAGTCCATGTACTCTAATAAAGTCTGGAAACTTGTAGATCCATCTGAAGGGATAAAACCCATTGGGTATAAGTGGGTCTATAAGAGAAAGAGAGGAATAGACGAGAAAGTAGAGACTTTCAAGGCAAGGTTAGTTGCAAAGGGTTATACACAGAATGAAGGTATCGACTATGAAGAGACCTTCTCTCCTATAGCTATGATCAAGTCTATTCGTATACTCTTATCCATCGCTGCATCTCTTGATCATGAGATATGGCAAATGGACGTCAAGACTGCATTTCTGAATGGCAATCTTGATGAACGTATCTATATGATACAACCAGAGGGATTCGTTGAAAAGGGTCAAGAAAGAAAAGTTTGTGAACTTAAGAGATCTATTTATGGACTCAAGCAAGCGTCTAGATCATGGAACATAAGATTTGATAAAGCAATTAAGTCTTATGGTTTTGAACGAAACGTAAATGAATCTTGTGTCTATAAAAGAATTCAAGATAACAAAGTGATTTTACTAGTACTATATGTTGATGATGTTCTAATCATTGGGAATGATATTGGATCATTATCATCAGTAAAAGTCTGGTTAGTACAACAGTTTGATATGAAAGAATTAGGTGAAGCTTGCTATGTTCTAGGAATACAGATTCTACGAGACAGAAAGAACAGACGTATAGCTTTATCACAAGCTTCATATATAGACAAAATACTGGTTAGGTTTGCAATGCAGAATTCCAAGAAAGGTTTAACACCTTTTCGTAAAGGAATTACACTATCTAATGAGAATTCTCCTAAGACAGAAGAAGAGAAAGAACAGATGAGAAATATTCCTTATGCTTTGGCAGTGGGAAGTCTCATGTATGCCATGCTTTGTACAAGACCAGATATTTGTTATGCTGTTAGGATTGTAAGTCGTTACCAATCTAATCCGGGACCTGAACATTGGGGTGCAGTCAAGCATATTCTAAAGTATCTTCGGAGAACTAGAAATCATATGCTTATATATTCTGGAGAAGATTTAACACCTGTTGGATATACTGATTCGGATTTTCAATCTGATAAAGACTCCAGAAGATCAACCTCTGGTTCAGTCTTTACTCTTGGTGGTGGAGCCATTATATGGAGGAGTATCAAGCAATCTTGTGTTGCAGATTCAACCATGGAGGCCGAATATGTGGCAGCTTCTGAAGCAGCTAAAGAGGCGGTCTGGCTTCGTAATTTCCTTATGGATCTCGAGGTAGTACATGGAGCACAGCAACCTATGATACTTTACTGTGATAACAGTGGAGCAGTTGCTAACTCTAGAGAACCCAGAAGCCACAAGAGGGGAAAACACATAGAGAGGAAATATCATGTACTCAGAGAAATTGTTCAAAGAGGAGACGTGATAGTGAGTAAGATAGCATCTGCAGAGAACCTTGCTGATCCTTTTACCAAATCTTTGGCTACCAAAATATTTGAGGACCACCTAGAAGGAATGGGACTACGTGATATGTCACATCTCCATTAAAAGCCAAGTAGGAGATTGTTGGAATAATGTCCTATAAAGCAGTTTATTATTTAGACATTATAAATAATATTTATTGGAATATTTAGTATCTATTTATTATTAATAAATTCCATATTATGAATTTCTATTTCATTTATGTGCCATTGATATACATGTGATGTGTATGTTTATTTTATGCAAACATCTAAAAGATTCCAAGACATGAAATGAGTAATAAAGAATTATTCGTATGATGAGTTCATATGTGGGAGACATTATATTCTTTATTTCATTATGTCTAAATTAAATTGTTCGCATTCTGCATATTGAAGATGGAATACTTTACTATGCCATAGAATGTAGTGTTGTCTTTTTAATTAATGAAGTCTCTAATTATCGAAGTGAGTCTTCGGATAGAAATACTAGTGTGTTATAAGAAAGTTATAATAGCATCGAATAGGACCTAGTGAATTAGAATTTGAGGTTAAGTGCCGTAACTCAAATTTCTAATTTCACTAATCTAGCACTATTGTAGAAGATCTTAATCCTAGTGATTAACGAACTTGCTTTTATGTGTTTTGTCTTCTTGAGTTACTAAAGGACTAGTTCCGATTTATGGTTCAAACTCCGGTATCTTGGAAGATAAGGTATATAAAATGTGTAGAATGCTTCTCATAATAGACACCATGCATATAATGTCACTTTGAGTTTTTTCAAGTACTTGGATAATATAAACCAGGGCCCCGGTATTCACTATGTGAATTTGACTGTGTTAGTATGAGCAGATACAAATACCGTAGTCAACTATTATCCATTAGATGAAAAATGACAGCTCAAAGGTAAATATGTACTAGAGGGCTAATATGGTAATTTCACCCTACTAGTATGGCATTGCATCGAGGGTATGTCTGCAGGTATAGTATATGCTAAATGGATCAAGCTAATTAATTGTTAATAAGCTTCACAGAAAAATAAATGACATTTAATCCAAGAGTTCAATATTGGGCCTATAGTGGTGTGCCCCAATATTAATGGACAAGACCCAATCATAATTAAGAGGTAATTATGATAGTAGGTATATGGTCCATTGGAGCTTGGGCTTTATGGATCCATCTGGTCCCCTGTCTAGCTCAAATTAAAGCCCAATAGTTATTTGATTATCAGTTGAGCCCAACAAGCCCAATAAGCCCATTAGGGTTTACTAATCTCTCTATAGTTAAGAGAAAAGTTCTCTAACTACATACAATATGAACTACATGTGAAACACCCCTTTGAGAAGAGAGTGTCACATGCATAGTAGAGGAAAAAGAGAGAGCAGAAATCGGCCAGCACTAGGATTCACCATCCTTGGTGTTTTTTCGGCCATCCCGGAGAAATCAGTTCAAGAAGATCGCCTTCTTGTTCGTCTGCGGATCTCTTTGTCGGGAATCAAGAAGGTGACTCTCCACCGGATCAATCAAACGGCTTTCGAGAATAGACGGGAAGACAAGAAAGTTGTGGAGTGAATCCGGGTATTGTTCTTGTCTAGATCAAGAGTTAATTTATGTTAGATCATGATCCGAAATGTTTTGTAAGAAGACAAATTTTAAACGATCAATTCCGCTGCGTTTCTTAGTTTTACAAAACTATGGTGTTCTTGAAAATGATTTTATGAAAATATTTTCTGGAAATTTATTCCGGTAAACACCAGCAGGTGCTTTCATGAGCATATTGCTCATAATGGTGTTGTATTTTAAAGATGTGCAGTTTCAGTGGGAGTTTGTAGTTTGGTCCAGATGTTCATTAGTGACACTTATTCCTTGTTTAATTTCTACAGAATATGGTTGATGGAGTTTTTTGTAAACTCTGAATTCAAATATAATATTTATCATATTATTATCTTTCCTACTGCGGTTTAAGCATAAAGTTTACAATAATGCAATAAGAGAAAAGACTAAAGTTGATCTCATTTCAGTTTAAAGTAGGACCAAATAGAAATAAGCATGTAAGATTACTTTTCGTGTAATTTCCATGCCACATATCCATACTTGATTTGTGTCATTTCATGTATTGATTTAGTAATCATTGATGGGTTTAGTTGCCTACCTAAGTGCAATGAAAGCCACTTTGATTTCATATTGATATACAAGATGGTTCAGATTGTCTTAAGAGGTAATTTCTTAACAGACAGTAATAAAGTGCGCACTCAAGTTTTCATTATATAATTATCTCAGGAAAAACCCATATAGCCCAAATGGAAGATTGTTAGGTTATACATTAACTTAATATTGTGGGCTATAGGATTTTATAATAATTATATAATATTAGGGCTGTCTAATTAAGTGAGGCCAATCAAGTGATCTAATTTTAGGCTCAGGAAGTTACCAATTAAGTGTGGACTCTGTAATGTGTGGTTGCCTAATCCTAATCCAATAAGGATTGATGGGGTCTCTATTAGTGACTAGTATATATAGACATAACTATAGGGTTTTGGTCCCCAAGCTAAATAGAATGTGTACTCTTCTCCTCTATTTCCTTCAATAAAAAGAGTTCCCATTGAGCATATATAGAGTATTCTGGCTGTGGAAGACCTTCTACCCTCAGGCTCTAATCAGTTAATTGCTTCCGCTTACGTGATCTCATCCTTTGTTGTCAAACTCAATGGATTCAGGTTAGTCACGGGTTTCTCTCAACAAATCTTTTCCTGACAATTTGGCATGATAGATTCTAGGATTATATTTGGTTTAATAATCCATTATGTATATCTACCATTGGGTCCAAATTCATAATGCATCAGGGACGTGTATGACGGAGGAGTGTGCACGTTTTTTGGGGTCACCAGATTAGCAAGTTGGAAGACATTGAGATTTCGAAGGGTAATATGCTTGTTAAGGTTAGGGTTGATGTGATGGTTCCTCTGACAAGTGGTATATGGTGTTTAGTAGAGGAGGTGGGTCAGGAGGTTTCGATTCTTCTCTGCTATGAACACTTGCCAGAATTTTGCTTTTTTTGTGGTATAATCGGCCATATGGTGAGGGAGTGCTCGAAGCATAGCCATATGGCATCAGATGAGGAGAAAAAAATAAAAGTTTCGGTACAACTCTTGGCTTAGGGCTGCCACTCTAGTTGTTAGTGACAAACTAGATAATGAGAGTGGACTCATAAGCACATTCTTGATCTATTGAGGAATTCAATGCTTTTGTCTTCTGGTACAGAGATAACAAATATATCGAAATAGAAATTGATGCCATCAGCTATAAGTCTGCAGGAGATTGGAATTAATTTCAAGGAAGCTACTAATACATTTTCCATCTTTGATGTTGAATTCAAAAACGGTATCTTACAAATTCCTCCACTACTCATTGACAGGAGAACAGAACCTCATTGGCTTTGAGTAGAATCTCCCAACTTGTAGTGTATGTATATTCACTTCTTATGCTTTTTTACTGAGTAGCATCATTGACACTACCAAAGACGTGAAAATATTTTGCAACAAAGCAAAAGTCATAGATAACTGTTTGAATATTGAGGATGCTACCAATTTCTTCAACCAACTCTGCAACGACAGTTGAGTCAATGATTTTTGTTATGTTAAACTTATTGAGGATGTGAATGACTACTACCGGCGACTATGCCAAGATATCGTACGGTGCTGATGCGTGACTATTTCAAAATATTCGATTTAAGACGTTTATTTTAATTTTGAGAAAATATATTTGATCTAAAACATAATTTAAAAAGTTTTAATTTATTTATTAAAAGAAATAATATTAAAAATTGTTAATATCATTTGTTCGACTCACCCGTAAGGGCCATTATAACAAAATATTGACATACTTTATACCAGTTTAAAATGCTTTTATTTGTTTATTTTTAATTAATAGGAACATTTAAATATTTTTTTTAGTAGGAAATAATTTCATTGAACTTAGATTAAATATTAAAATAATAAATCACGTAACATAGAACATCTTAAAATGAGAATCAGGAAATTGATTCATATATTTGAAGACAAAAAAATCTTCAAATATCTCAAAGCAAATGCATGCAATCCCAGTTGACGATCTTAGATAATAACTCTATAAAGAATGTATTAAAAACTCTAATGGCTCGTTTCAATTTTTCACTATCCGAATTAGTTCTTCTTTTTGATTCACCCGAACAATTTATACAAAATTCGATTCACATTTAGATCAATATGAATCATAAATGATAAAGATATGAATAATAAACATACCAATAAAACAAAAGCAAAATACTAACAAAAACCAAAATCACTACAAATCTATATCTAGGAGGACTAAGAACACAAAAGATTTAGGTCTAGGTGAATATTTACCTTCACAAATAGAAGGATTATTTGAGAACAAAAATAGAGACAATAAGAGAAAAGAAAAAGAACTTATACCAGAGAGAGGGAAAAAGTAATGTATTATTTTGGTCAATTAAAATTTATTATGTATAATTTTTATATTAAAAAAGTAAGAAAGATAAATAATATTAATAATGCACGTCTTTTCATGCACATCATTATAACCGTTGATGATGCACGTTTTTTCATACACATCATTATAATTTAATATTACTGATGTACGTATTTTCATATACATTATACTTACACATAAGTAAAAAAAAATACCTATTAAATTGGCAACTTATATATATATCAAGTATAATATAATTCAAAAAAATTCCAATCTAGAATGGTGATGTGTTTTTATATCTATTACACTATTACGTGATACAAATCAACGAGCCTGCTGATGCGCTTTGATGGGAAATGAAACTTGTTACCTATATGATTTCAACGTCATCCAATGAATGCATTCTAGCCTTAATTGCACCAGCCCTCTATGTCGAAAGTCTATTGTTGGATTATCCTATACTTTCAATATTGACCATATTGGTTTATCATGAATATGTGTATTTTGATCGAGTGGCACCTATATTTTCAAAGTAATCAAGTTGAAATTCTGGTTATTGTGGTTTTTATTGAAAACTTTCTGTCCTACAATGTCGATTGGAGTGTGAAATGTTGAATAAATGAGCAATTAATTAGTGTCGAGGAACATGTTTTCACAAAGTCTTTGTTTGAACACTTTTCCTTGATGAAAAAATAAAATATATATATCAAAAAACGGGTCAAGTACACATGGCTATCTGTTTTTGGTTGGTACAACATGTGCTATCTCATCTATCTATTTAGTCTTTCTCTTGGCTCTTAAGGAATTTTTTTAGGGGATAAAACAACCTTTTTTTTTTCCATTAAGATTATTTTTGGACAAAATAATTTTCACAATTTTAATTTTCTTGTAAGGTATAATTAATTTGATTTATTAAAAGAACAGAATATATAAAAATGTTTATTTGTTCTAAAAAAGTCAGATCCCTTAAATTTATTAAAAGATCAAAGAGTCGTGCAAGTTCATATCGCATAGTAGTACTCATAACAATTGCCTTATTTAGTAGGTGATAAAATATATGATAACATTCTCATCATCTCATGTGCTATATATTTTTCTATATCATATATGAGTTCATGACGATAAGATATTTTGAGATATTCGAACTTTAAAACTTAACACTGAAAGTAAGTATAGTTATCACTAAACTTAAAACGACAAAAATATACCTGAGTTGATGGTTGTATTTGCTACACAAAATGATAATGATATGTTTGCTTTGCTAAATTATGCCACATGTATTAGAAGAGAATTAGGTGACCAATTTTTAACGTGAGATTGTCTCATAAAAAAACAACTATTAGTTAATCCCATGCAAACTAAAATTATCTTTAAAATTTGAGCGTTATATTAGCTGCAATTTTTCATTTTAGATATAAGAGAGTACTGCCGACATTTCATTCTACAATAGTACATAAAATCTCAATTGGTTACATAGTTCCTTCTGGCTCTCGGTACATAATTAAGCATGATTTGCATAGTTAACTACCAATGCACATGCATATCATGTTATTAAGGAAATGAAAAGAGAAAAAACGTGAAAATTAAATTTAGTATGATGGCATTTTGCCATTTTAACCAATACATTAGAACTTTGGGAAATCACATTTATCTTCTTATCATTCATATGGTCCTTGTAATAGTACGCTTATACTCTTGAGAGAGAGATGAATATTCCGAGTTCCCACACACACAATAAATGGAAAAAAAAAAAAAAATGATTCGTTGCATCCTTCTTTCTCAATTCAAAGAGAATTTTGAATTTTCATAATACAACTTGCTTTGAAAGTGATTGGTTGTGACATTTTGCAGCAGTTGGCCCTCTATGTTAATATTCCTTCAAGACCTGTTCAATTTTTCCCCCCTTTTCTTGAAAGGATAAATTATGAAACAATAGGGGTGAATTTTGAAAAACCGTAAAACATTTGTGTGCCAATAGTAACACGGCTAAAGAATCATGCATTGCAATAATTAAAAAAGAAAAAAAGCTCCATGTATGCGGTTTTTTCCCCCTTTTTTCTTTTTGAAGATTGCGTTGTATGTATGAGTATATAATATATGTCGTTACTAAGAAATTGTTTCTTTCTTTGTGTCATTGTGCGTGTGAATGCGTTTTTCTTTTCTTGTCGTTGTTGTCGTTTTCTAATGTATGTCGTTTCTCGGATTTTATTTTACTTTATTTCTTTTTTTTTTTTAAGTTTTTTTTGGATTTTGTTGTCTTTTTTTTTTTCCTCCAAAGCAATTGCGGCTATCTAATGATTGTCAGTTTTGTTTCGTTTTATCATTTTTGTCATTCATGAAGTAGGTTCCTTTTTTTTTTTTTTTACTTTGCTGTCGTTTTCTGAGCAGTTGTCTTAAATATTGTCGTTTATGGGTTTGGTCGTTTTTACTTTTTATTAATCATCATCCTTTTTCCTTGTCCTTTTCCTTTCGAGCTAATATTATTTTCAATCTCAAAAATTCTCTAACCCAGTTTGGTTCCCTTACTTTTTAAACGTCCTAGATTTGTTCCATGAATTATGTTTTTCTCAATTTGGTCTATAAACTTTAGTATATTCTATTTGAAACAGAATATAAATTTAAATCATAGATTAAAAAAATGATGAATAAAAACAATAATAATTTAAGAGTATCAGAATGTGAAATTTGAAAGCCCGTTATCACAGTTAGATTTGAGTTATTTTCAGAGACTATAAATAAGATTAACCCTTTTGCTTTCTTTTAAGTGATTCATTTTTTAATGTCGTTTTCTAAATGATCTGTCGTCTCTCTTAATATTCGTCGTTTTTATCAATCCCTGTCGTTTCTGTATAGTGCCTAATTTTTATTTTTATTTTTGAGAGAATATGGTGCCTAATTCTACACCACTGCGTTGATCTACATCTACTTGGCACATTCCAGTTGAGGCACTTGGTCGTGGTCACCTTTGGCCCGCTTGGGTGTGCTCAAAAGTAGAAATGTGATGATGACACCTGTGGTTTTCCAAACCCTCCTCAGCACGAACCCACTCCTCCTCTTCTCTGTTCCCCAACTCGTCCACGCTCATCAAAATTTTCCATGCGCTGTAACCACATTTTCCCTGGAACTAAACACCCTCTTGATGCCACCAACCCCTAAAAAACAAACAAACATAGAACCCGAATGTGTCCGTGAATGTCATTGTGACGACACGGTAACTAGTTGCAAATTCGCTTAGAATAATCACCACTCACCAGTCCAAGAATGTAGGAATGTTATTTCACACGAATGCTCAAGTGGGTATCTTTAGAATCGCGTTTTTGCCGCTTGTTCTTTTATATTTTGATCTGGGTTTTGTCGAAACTCTTCGAATTCGATCATGGAGGACGGGAACTACTCTAAGGAGTTGGATGTTGCGGTTAGAGTGGTCCACATGGCTTGTTCTCTGTGTCAGAGAGTGCAGAATGGGTTGGTTTCGACGGACAGTGCGCAGGTTAAGTCCAAGGAAGATGATTCTCTCGTAACCATTGCAGGTACTATGTTGTTTGAATCGGATACTATGATTTATGGTTATGTTTTTCTTGTATATGGATCATTGTATTTAGGTGGGTTTACTTTGAATGAGGTTTTGCTATAGTTTTCTTATGTCGTCTTATTAGATGAATCGCATTAGGAGGATAAGAAAATAGATGAAAAGATTTGGATTTTGAGTGAATAAAAGGCTCAATCTATTTACTTGTTAATGCTTAACTACTGTAGAATCTATTTGCAATGTAGTATTTTACATGCATTTGAGTTTATCTGCTGGGGCTGGCTTTAATGACTATACTTAGTATTTTTTATTTCTCTTGGTGATGTCTGCTGTAAAGTGTTCACAAAAAGGGCTCTGACTGTGATTAGTGTAGACAGGAAACTTTTTATTTGTTTTTGTCTAGCTGAAAATGAAAGAGGCATACTTTAGTTCTACATTGGTGAGGTTTTAACACCAGGCAGCATATGGAGTTATTTATGAAGAAAGTTATACAACATAATGAAAATACTTTCAATCTATAATACTTGTTCTTCTTATGGAAAAACCGTCTTTAGGTGAGAAGTTCTTATTCAGGTTCGTTTTTGAATTAATAGTCCACAACTAGATGAATGGAATGGCATAATAATTTGGAAAGGAATACCTTTTTGATTAGATGGATGGTCGCATCATTATTTAAAGATAGGTTAATTTTGTGAGGTTCCTGCGTGAACAGATTATAGTGTCCAAGCAATTGTTAGCTGGATGCTGTCTGAGTCGTCTGGGAGTCAAAATGTCTCCATTGTTGCTGAAGAAGATGTGAAAACTCTCTCCAAGGCTGATTCAGCAGGTTTACTGGCAGCTGTAGTGGACACCGTAAATAAAAGCTTGGCTGAAGCACCCAAGTATGGTCTTAAAAGTCCAACTAAAGCCCTTGGGACTTCTCTAATTATTGAGGCTATCAGCCGATGCAACTCAGCGGGAGGTGCCAGAGGAAGACATTGGGTACTTGACCCTGTTGATGGAACATTGGGGTTTGTGAGAGGAGATCAGTATGCGGTAGCTCTAGCCTTGATCGAGGATGGAAAAGTTGTTCTTGGAGTTCTTGGGTGCCCTAATTACCCAATGAAGAAGGAATTGCTCAATTATCATTATCAATACCACCAGGCTACGTCAAAGTTATCCCCACCTGCTATGAATGGGTGGGAAAGAGGTTGTGTGATGTATGCCGTGAAAGGCAGTGGTGAGGCATGGATGCAGCCACTAGTCCGTGGGGAAAATAAGTTTCAGTGGCCAAACTCTGCTACCCTGATTCGGGTCTCTGCCATTGATGATCCAGCACTAGCTACATCTTGTGAACCTGTTGAGAAAGCAAATTCAAACCACTCATTCACAGCAGGACTTGCTTATAGTGTGGGGCTAAGGTACATTATCTTCAGTATCAATTCATCACAAACACCGGACATTTCATTTTCATTTCCTTGGGTGACTAATTAATTAGCTATTTTTGCACTCTGGATGCTTTCCCATTTGCTTAGCTGAGTTTGGCAATTTAATTGATTAGTTGTGCCCTAATTTGATCTTTGTAATTTTCTTTTAGAAAGAAGCCCTTGCGTGTCCATAGCATGGTAAAATATGCTGCAATAGCTCGGGGAGATGCTGAGATTTTTATGAAGTTTGCGAGGTCTGGGTACAAAGAAAAAATATGGGACCATGCTGCTGGTGTTATAATTGTAGAAGAAGCCGGAGGTGTGGTAACCGATGCTGGAGGTCATCCGCTCGACTTTTCGAGGGGACTCTACTTAGAGGGTCTTGATCGGGGAATAGTTGCTTGCTCGGGCGCCACACTGCATGAGAAAATCATTAATGCCGTTTATGCTAGCTGGGATTCTTCTAACTTATGAGGCTTTTTGTTTCATGCCAATAAATCGATGAGTGTATATTTTGCTACTTTGTGCAGGTAAGGCACAGTGGTAGTTAGTTTTATGCATTTGTATGAAGCTTACTCGCATGAGACATCATGCACTAATTCAATTTGCCACCTTACCGAGTTTAAGGATCTACTTCTAGTTTTGCATTATGACTTCATGCGACTGGTTAATGCAGAGGAACCCTTTGACAATGGTCTGAAAGTTATTAAAAACCGAAATATAGCAGATACTTAAAAACTCGAAGCATATAATTTTGTTTTCACAAAGCAACTTTAATGTTTCTTCATAAAAAGTACATAAAGAAGTTGTCCCCATCTTAAGTTATCAAGCATGATGCTTATAGTCCCAAATTTCCAATTAATTGGAAAAAAAAAAGTCAAAAATAAAAAAAATAGATTTTCCAACCTACAGGTTATTTATGATATTTTTTTCTTTATAGCTCAGCCGGAAACTCATCTTAGTTTTAAATATGTCTTTATAAACACTCCTTACCAAATTCAGGATCTGGATGAAATGCTAGAGCCTAAATGTAGCATCCTCTTTAGCTAGGCTATTATCATCTAAACTAAGCTGCATGAGATCAGGCTTATTCTTTGTGTTTTAGTCTCATTTTCTCATCTTTTTTTGATTTTATGCTTTCATTTTTTAGCCATGCTTTTTGATCTTGTTTAGAAGTTATTAAAGATTTGAGACTTTTGAGTGTGTTTGAGGATGAACTTCCCATTTTAAGCTTAGAGAAAATTAAGAAAAGTATTTAATTGTCAGAAATATGTCAGGGCTGGCGGCACAATTCCGAGACTGGTTGCTGACAGAAGTCGCTGCACTTGAATTTTGACATTGCTACAATACTATTTTGAACGAGTACATGATAAGATTGACTCCATAGTTTGACGAAACAGGCCATCACTAAGGTCGAGTTATGCTAAACTGATTCAACCAAAAGCTTCTTATTTTGTATTGTTGCTCAATAATTCCTCTGTAGACTCTCCATTTTAGTGATTCTTTTTTCTTTTTTTGTTCGTCTTTTTTTTTTTTTTTTTTTTCCAGCAAACGAGTATCAGAGATACTTTGTATATGTAATTGCATTCACATGGATGATGGTTCATTTTACTTAAAATTTATGGCTTCTAGCTTTAGTTTATGATTATTGTTATGTTATAGACTCAAGCAGTGAAATTTTTCTATCCATTGCCAAGGTTAGTGATCCTGCAAAGCTTGGATGTCCACTGCTCTTTTTTCCGTTTTCTTTTATGATTCCCAAAAAAAAAAAAAAAAGAAAAAAAAGAGAAAAAAAAGAAAAACTGTGTCTATCGTTGGATTCACAGAAATATGAAATAAGTTTTCCACAGAGCATTATTGTCCTCTCCGATAACAACAGAGATAAATGCCAAATGGAGAAGTAATTATCCAAAAAAAAAAGGAAGAGATAAATGGACAAGTATCTTCTTGTCCAAAAACTACTAATTCTTTTACTAGCAGCTTTTAGCAAAATAGTCGATTTTGACACCAAATTTTATAGCTAAATGGCCAATTATATCAGTTGACATATTCAGTATATAGAGTGATTTACTCAATATAAAAGCTGATATACTAAGTACTCAAGTGATAAAGTTCCAAGGGTGCCAAATATATTAACTGAGTTACTATTTTGCAGGCCAGAATTTCCTAGTACTTTAGATACATATAGTTCATAGGCAACAACTGAACAGAACATAGCTCTCTTATATCCATAATCTCTCAACTTCAGATAGAAATGTGCTAAGAGAACTTAAGCAAACCAACATTCACCAAGTTAGGTGGTTCATGAAATTGCAAACTTTTTCACTAAAAGTCTAAATCCAAGTAGATAATTAATTTTTTTTTTATTGAGTCAGCTAATGAGTACAATCTTTACAGAACTCTAGTGTTTTGGTCTCAATAAACTCAACTACCTTAATCAATTATAAAAGTTAAGTCAAATACAAAAACATTCAAATGTCATGTAACCCTTTCTACAACTCAAGTGCATAAAATCCATGGCTTTAAACTCATGGAAGTAATCAACTGGCCAATCAATTTCTATACTCCCTCGCTTCTGCCAATGCATTCCTCCACTCATTAATGTCCTCCACTCCCCTCAATTCCTCGGCTTCAGTTACAATCCAAAGAGGCAGGCCTTGGCATTCTTTGACAATCTGATCCATAATATCTTCAAAGTCTCGTCCAAGAGGGGCACTAGAGGACAGTTTTTCCTTGAATAAGTCCATTGCTTCTTCGTGAGAAAGTGGCTTTATCTCAAGAGTTCTCTGACAATCCATCCTCCTACAGTCCCTCAAGGTTTGAGTACTCAGAATCAATTTACACCCACTTCTTTGGCTTGGTATCCCAACTTCATCTATGAATGGTTTCCAAACACCATCCAAAATGATGACACATCTATTTCTTAGTGTCAATGCTCTATGTAACTTGGCTGCCCTTATTATTTTGTCCTCCTCATCTGAGAGACTTAAACCAACTTGTTTTGCTATAACATCCTGCAATTTGTGAACACTAGGCTTTTCTGGTACACTAACCCAATAAACATGCTCAAAGGTACTAGTACTCACATCTAAAAGCCGGTTTTGGATACGAATCAAAATGGCTGTTTTCCCAACTCCCTTCCTGCCATAAACCCCAATTCTTGACACATTGGAATCATTCAACCATTCCCAAATGGTTTCCAGGTTTGAATCCTGACCAACCAAGGATTGTGTCACTAATGGCTCCCTGCTAGTTGGAATCACATCAAGGAATAGCCCCTCAGGAAATTGACCTTGCTCACAGAGCTCTTGCACTTCTTGAAGGTTCCTATCAATACAACTTCCCAACCATGGTCGTAAGAAGTACTTTTTCTCAGTAATTTCTTGTTCTATGCTTTGAACATTTTCCTTTCTTCTTTTAACATTTTCCAACCAAATCTCAACCTCTCTCTTTCGCTTTTTTCCGGTTTCAAACTCAGCACCTTTTAGTGTTTCGTTAATGTCATCCTCTATACTACTCAAAACTTCTTGTTTCCTTCTGAGAGTCTTTACTTTCTCATCAAATTCATTGAGATAATTTAACCATTCAGGAAACAATAGAACATATCCCCATATTTGCTTAACCAGTTCAACTTTTTGCTGTACTAATGACAAAGTTGCCCAGAATCCCAATTCAAACATTTTAAGAGGTTGGTATCTGCAAGTCAAAACAACAATAAAAATAATTTTCACAAATCATTGGCTAACCAAGAGATTTCTTAAAGTACTTATCCTTGTCATGAGACAAGAACAGAAAACTCTGCATAAAACTCGAAGTAAAAAAGAAAAGGCTACCTATTCTTGTCACAAAGTCTTGAAACTGGTTTGAATAAATGCCATATTCCTTTTTTTTTTTTTTTTAAAGCAGAAAACAGCTTACTTGCACAACTAAACTCATAAATTATTGTGCAGTACTTGGGACAAAATAAGACTAGATCCAAACGACCTTTTTCCTCGAACTGATAAAAAGTCCATAAATTAAAAAACCACTACTATGCATATTCGTAAACTCAGAATTCAGTAACAGAAAAAAGTTTCAAGTCAAGAATCAAGAAAGCTATTTAAGTTCTTATCTGATAGTTTATATGTATCTTACATTAAATCTAATATGCAAAGGAGATATGCTAAAGTGAAATAATTAAGAAACTAAGAAAAAACTGTTCAAGCACAAAAAATGATTGATAACTTGGAATCAATAATTGGGTTACCTTGGAAAGAGAGTAAAAGACTTGAGAAGAACCAGTAATCTTTATTCCAAGCTATCCCCGCTTAAGACCAAGGTAAGCTCAGATCCATCTATGTTCCAAGGAGTAAACACAGAGATTTGGATTTAGAAAGAAGGGTCTACCAATGAAGTCAACTTACAACATTCCTCTGCAAAGCATGGAAAGAACCTTGTAATAAGCTGGAAACTTCTGAACTCTTTCACCATTTTCTGCCATTTACAAGACAAGAATGAATAAAAAGACTTACTTTAGGCTTCAAACCCGAGTGACATTTTTTCCACTTTTGTTAGAGAGAGGGACATAGATAGGACTTGTTGGGCTCCGTTTTCCCTTTTTAGAATTATGTTAATATAATTGTTATTTTAAGACTAAAAGTTAAAAGTAAGGAGAGAGAGAAAAAATCGGGTTCCAAAATAACCCTTAGCCAAAAGTAAAAATGATAGGTGAAAGTATTTAATGTGATTTCTATCAGTTTTCAATCAGCCACCTGTTGCTTTCTTTTTCTTTTTCATTCTCGTTGTCTCTCTTTCTCTCACTTCTTCTTCTTCTTCTTCTTCTTCTCCTAGTTTTCTGTCTCTAAAGATCAGAGCTTGCCTTCTATTTATAATGGAACACGAAAGCTCTAAACTTTGGACCCCATCAAGCTTGATGTCTTCTTCGTTTCATTTAATCTCTCTTCTCTCTCTCTCTCTCTCTCTCTCTCTCTGTCTCTCTCTTCTAGTTCATGAGTTTTCTCTCCAGCTGTCTCTTTCTCTCTTTCTTAACACTTTGAATTGTTTTGCAAAAAATACTTAGGTGGAAAGAAAGTTGGATCATATTCGAGCATTTTTCAGATTTTGAAGGTAAGTAATGAAGTTATGTTGAAGAATAGTTTTTTATGGTTGAAAATGAGTGAGTAATGCTTGAAGGAGGACCATAATACTGATCTGAGCATTATTTGAGTTAAAAAATTCTACGTTTTAGTATATTCACTATAATACTGTTGTATTTTTCTCTATATTAAATTGAATAGGTTAGTCAACTGATGTTAGCATATATGGTTAAGATTAACGTGACCTTAGGTCAAGAACCTCATGACCTTAGGTAATATTATATTGACTCGAATAGGTCAATATAATATTGACTTATGGTCATTATGATATTGACCTCTGAGGGCAAGTTAGTCCTGACCTAGGTTGAAAATATTTTGACCACTATCTCATCATTATCATATAATTATAATCCTTACTCATTAATTTTTTGAATTTATTTATTTCACAGGATGGCAAGTACTGTTGTGTTTGTGAAGTATAATGGTCGTTGAGACTAAAATAATCCTTATACTAATCGTCAAAGTATAGGTATTTTGGTACCTACTACCTCATTATATGCTCGTTTATTGGAGATATTGTATGAGGCACTTGGGCTGAAACCTGAAAGTCATACACTACAAATTAAGTATATCTTTGAATTGGGAATCTCACCTGTAAATATTGTCAACGACCGTTCTTTCGAAGTCTACTTTGAGCTAAAGAAGAACGAAGACAAGACAAAGTTTCCTCTTTGCGTTGATATAATTGGGGAGCCAATGACCATGTTAGATTCAAGTATGTCTTTGGCAGCTAACAATTACAGAGTCCCTCCTCATGAATTTCGTTCCCATCATCCACATATTGGTGGCTATTACCCTGAGATGCCAACATAAGAAGAGGCGAATCCTAACCCTATTGAGGTGAGAGGACATAACTTCACAATGAGTGCATTAGTTAGTGACTGTGGGAGTGGTAGTTTGGAAGACATCTCTCAGTTTCACACACTTGTAGAGAAAGAAGAAATCAATGATGGAGTCAATATTAGAGCAAGTCGTGGTGCTACTAGTACCCATATGGTTGAATCAAGTAACCGAGAGACTGCTTCTAAAGGGGCAATCAATTGTGGTTCTAGTTCAGTGATCCCTGATTCTTCAAATGAACTGAATGTGCTTACCGAAGTTTCACCTATAATGTTAAGAGTTGGTGAAATGTATGTGAGTAAAACAGCATTACAGAGGCATTTAAGCAGGTTTGCAATAGTTAATCATTTTGAATTTAACGCCAGAACATCGAACAAGAAAACTTTGCATGTGGTGTGCGTAGATGACAATTGCAAGTGGGCTGTTCGTGCCACTACGGTCGAATTTATTCCAAATCAAAAGGTATGGAGTCATTTATATATATACTGTCAGTTAAAACACTCTTGACTCTAGTCAAGATAATTTTCATGTGAGTCAAGATATTCCTGGCATACGTCAAAATTATCATAATTTTGGTGAAGATGTTCTTGAGTGTTGGTGAAACTAATCTTGACCTAGTCAAGATGATCTTGACGTACCTTAACAACATCTTGACTATCGGTGAAGACCTTCTTTACTTTAAGTTAAAATGTTCTTGACTACGTTCAAGACCTTATTGACTATAGGTCAAGACCTTCTTGACTAAAGTCCAAGATGTTCTTGACCTAAAGACAATGAATATAGTTTTTTTCTAAAACGTATAAGCAATTTTTTTTTTTTCTTTTTGCAATGTTATGCAGATTTGATTCGCAGCACACTTGCCCTGTCGATACTATGCACAAATATCATCGTCACGCAAGTACATATTTAGTTGGTGAAATGATAAAACATAAATCTATGGACTCTACCAAAATGACGTGTAGACCTAATGATATTGTGGATAAAATGCAGAGAGACCATAGTGTCCACATGAGTTATAAAAAGGCTTGGAGGGCAAAAGAGAAAGCTTTGATTGCTTTGAATAGTCCCGACGAAGACGCTTATCAATTCTTGCCCCGTTTAGCTTTTTTGTTAAAGTTGTCTAACCCAGGTTCTATTGTGGCCCTTTCGATGGATGAGCATGATATGTTCAGGTACTTCTTTGTGTCTTTAACTGCTTTTATTCAGGGGTGGCCATATTGTCGGCCGGTTATAGTTGTTGATGAAACTTTCTTGAAGGTGAATTTTCGTATGACATTGCTAACTGCATGTGCAATAGATATAAATAAACAAATATTCCCACTGGCATTTGCTATTGTTGACGGAGAGAGTAATGCAT
Organism: Trema orientale; assembly: GCA_002914845.1. Classification (NCBI taxonomy): domain Eukaryota; kingdom Viridiplantae; phylum Streptophyta; class Magnoliopsida; order Rosales; family Cannabaceae; genus Trema; species Trema orientale. The sequence goes on from JXTC01000295.1 coordinate 209,723, forward strand.
CGTAACATTTTTTCTTCACCAAACTAAAGGAATCAATAGGAGACAAAGATCAGTTGGCAATAATCTCAAATAGAAATGATGGTATTATTAATGCAATGAAAGAAATATATCTGAATGCCGAGCATGGTTATTGCATGGTGCATTTATTGCGTAATTTAAAATGAGCTTTTCCTCGTATGTCCTCAGCATTGAAATGGAAGTTTTATAAAGCCTCTGAGGCATACACACATGAGGAGTAGTCAATTTATATGGATTTGCTTGACAATGAAGACCCTGGTATTAGGCTGTACCTAGACGAAGTCAGAAAAAAATATGGGCACGTTGCCACTTCCATAATAAGAGGTACTCGATGATAACTTCCAACAATACTGAGTCAATGAATGCCATGGACAAAAAAATGAGGGACTTCCATATCAGGAAGTTGATTGAGTTTTTAAGAGATAGAATGCAAGAATGAATCTTTGAGAGGAGGCAGGCTGCTGCACAATTGCAAACAGTACTTCCTAAAAATATCAAAGAACGTGTAAGAGATTTATTTAATGAGTCAACATCAATGATTTTAAGTATTCAATTCATATAAGTAAATTCTTAAATTTTCAATGACGGGGAAGTTAATATTGCCTTATGGTCAAGGATCACTTTACCATAGGTCAAGACCTTTTGACTGTGAGTTAATTATTTCTTGAACTCTAATATTAAGTTCTTGACTAGACCAAAGGTCAAAAACTCCATGACATAAGTGAAACAACTCTTGACCTAAGGTATAATTGTTTCAGTTATTACATGTTGCGTTTAATTTCAGGTTAAACCGTCAAATATATACGAGTTCGTAGTGATGGACAGTGATTACAAGTCATAAATTGTCGACCTGCAGAAATAGACTCATCAATGTCGTGAATTCAAACTCAATTAATTTATCTGTGTACATGGTGTGGCTGCATATGGTGTTCGTGGCCTATCTGTCTATAATTTTATTTCCCCGTACTACAAGAAAGCGTCATTACAGGCGACATATGCCGACATTGTGTGCCCAATTGGTTCTCCATCAAATCTGACTTACCCTAATGAGGTGGTAAACCTTGTAGTCAAACCACCAATCGTAACAAAAATTCCCGGTAGGCCAAAGAACACCAGAATTGAATCAACTGATGAGGACTCAGTGAAGCAAAAATATTCACGTTGTGGTAATTCAGGCCACAACAGGCAAACGTGCCATAATCCAATTCCTATCCGTAGTACCATTAATGAAGCTGCAGACTGCTCTACAAGAAGACGACAAGTGTAGGAGCATCAACACATTTACATGATGCATTACCTAATTACTTTTGGTATACATTATGTTTGAAATTATGTATGCGGAAAAATAATATTGCTTAGGTCAAAAGCTTATTGGCCCGAAGTCAAAATTTTCTTGATTGGGGTTACAATGTTTTCTATCAAAAAAATGAATAACTCTGTTATTTGCTTATATTTTCTCCAGAGTTCGTCAATTAGCTGACACTATGGTCAACAGGTTATTGACCTTGGGTGAAAAACTTCTCGACCTTGATTCAAGAACATCATGACTTTGAGTCAAAAACTTCGTAACCTTAAGTGAAGCACTTCGTGACCTTGAGTCAAGAGCTTCGTGATATTGAGTCAAGAGCATTTTGACTAAGAATAATAAATAAGAACTTTTGAAACGATCTGAAGGTTATCGACTTTTGGTCAAGAACTTCTTGACTTTGCAGCAAGAACATCATGACTTTGAGTCAAGAGCTTCGTGACCTTAAGTCGAGCACTTTGTGACCGGAGTCAAGAGCATTTTGACTAAGAATAATAAATAAGGACTTCTGAAATGATCTGAAGGTTATCGACTTTGGGTCAGGAACTTCTTGACTTTGGGTCAAGATCTTCTTGACTTTGCGTCAAGAACATCATGACTTTGAGTCAAGAGCATTTTAACTAGGAGTAATAAATAACGACTTCTGAAATGATCTGAATTTAAATTCTACTCAATAGATAAGTTATGCATAATCATAGTTATGCGAATACTCTAAGTTTTAAGTAAAAAAAGGAAATATTGGTCAACACAAGCAAAAAAATTAAAAGCACAACCATTATCTGAATCACAACCAAAATCAAATATTGTCTTTGTAAAGAAAACAATTAAATCATTCGTCTCTATCAGTTTCCGCATACTCCTCATATTTCCTTAACCCATGATGATATAACTCGCATGCAAGCTTGTGACGAAAGTATTCCATCCTCTTGGCAATGACTTTGGAAACTGGCTTGTCGGACATGAAGAACTCAGCATACTTGATAATGAATATACCACAGTCTCCGCTGAATAAGAGCAAAATATTAACTTAAATATAGCAATATAGGAAATGAGGGTCAACTAATACTTAATCCATGATCAAGTGAGACGTGACCAAAGGTCAAGTCGTCCTTGACCTTGAATATGGGTGAAGTAATCCTTGACCTTAACCATGATCCTTCACCTTGACCACGCGTCAAGCGATCCTTGACCTGAGATCAAGAAGGTCCTGACACATGTCCAAGGTGAAGCTTACCTTAAAATTTTAAAAAAGTGAGTTTAACATCATTTACTAACCCGTTGCTCTGTTGTGGATTACTCTCACAGAGGCGGAATGAAAATGGTTGTGTCCCTTTTTGAACGTCCAACATACCATCAAATTCACCAACTGCCTGAAGAAGATAGGGCAAACATTTAGCCACCATTGAACACTTCTTGTCTACCAACTCGTCATGCGAGGGCTTTCCCTTGAACGAATCATAAATGACAATGGACCTCAAAGAAATACCAACCACAAGCAAGATCCAGTGGTCTAAAATCTCAACATGGACTGGAATGTAGACAAATTCCACTTTAGACTAATGTTTACCGCAAAGAAGGAAATCACCAAGCACGTAACTACGCAGTACGTCATGTTTTTTCCAATCAATAAGCCCACCCGACTTCTCGTAATCCTCCCAAGCCAGTCGAAGGTACTTGCTGAAATTGGAATCGGTCATTGTATATTTTTGGGTGATGTTATCAGGATAAAATAGACTCTTCAACCACAAGTAGTAGAATGAACAATCAACTTGCTGCCACAAAATAAACTTTCAAAATATCAATGTATCATATAAACAAATAAAGTCAAGTTCCTCTTGGCCTTGAGTCATGACCATCCTGACCCTTGGCCAGGAACTTCGTAACTCTGAGACAATATAGAGTCATGTTCGTCTTGACCTTTAGTCATGAACATCACAACCATCCTGACCCATGGCTAAGAACTTCCTAACTCTGACTCAATATAAAGTTAAGGTCCTCTTGACTTTGGGTCATAAACATCTTGACCCATCATGACTATGAGTCAGAAACATCCTGAGAACGAGTCGAGAACGCCCTGACCCAGGTCAAGACCTATATGACCCATGCCCATGAACAAATTAAACAATAATTACCTTAAAAGAAAGCCACTGATTTGGTTCGTACAAGGTGTAAAACTAACTCTTATCCCTATATGTCAATGTTCCAAGATCCATTGTGTACTTTAATATGCTATGGGATTTGCTGTACTCTCTCTTAATGCTACTGAAAAAATAACAACTCACGAAATTCAATATAAGAAGAAGAAAATAGAAAATCAATACAGTACAAGAGAAAAAAGAATTAAAGAGAATTCTCACTCCTTGGCATGGTGCGTCACCAGCCTTTGTCGAATGAATACTTCGAAGGATGCCAATTTTTCTTTCTCTATTTTAGCATCTGTTGGAATAATGTCCTATAAAGCAGTTTATTATTTTGACATTATAAATAATTTATCATCAGATTATTTGTTATCTATTTATTGTTAATAAATTCTCTGTTATGAATTTTGTCTCATTTATGTCCCATTAATATACATGTGATGTATATGTTTATCTTATGCAAACATCTAAAGTTTCTAAGATATGTAATGAGTAATAAAGAATTGTTTGTATGATGAGTTCATATGTAGGAGACATTATATTTTTTATTTCATTATGTCTAAATTAAATTATTCACATTGTGCATATTGAAGATGGAATACTTTACTATGCTATAGAATGTAGTGTTGTCTATTTAATTAATGAAGTCTCTAATTATTGAAGTGAGTCTTCGGATAGAAACACTAGTGTGTTATAAGAAAGTTATAACAGCATCGAACAGGACCGAGTAAATTAGAATTTAAGGTTAAGTACTGTAACTTAAATTTCTAATTTCACTAATCTAGCACTATTGTAGAAAACCTTAATCCCAGTGATTAACGAACTTACTTTCATGTATTTTGTCCTTTTTGAGTTACTAAATGACTAGTTCTGATTTCTAGTTCGAACTCCGGTATCCTGGAAGATAAGGTGTATGAAATGTGTAAAACGTTTTTCATGATGGACGCCATGTATATAATATTACTTTGAGTTTTTTCAAGTACTTGGATAATATAAACCAGGGGCCCAGTATTCACTATGTGAATTTGACTGTGTTGGTATAAGCAGATACAAACACCGTAGTCAACTATTATCCATTAGATAAAAAATGGTAACTCAAAGGTAAATATGTACTAGATGGGTAATATGGTAATTTCACCCTGCTAGTACGGCATTCAATTGGGGGTATGTCTACGGGTATAGTATATGCTAAATGGATCAAGCTAATTAATTGTTAACAAGTTTCATAGAAAATAAATGACATTTAGTCCAAGAGTTCAATATTGGGCCTATAGTGGTGTGCCTCCAATATTAATAGACAATGCCCAATCATAATTAAGAGTTAATTATGATAGTGGGTATATGGTCCATTGGAGCTTGAGCCTTATAGATCCATCTGGTCCCCTGTCTAGCTCAAATTAAAGCCTAATAGTTATTTGATGATCAGTTGAGCTCAATAAGCCCATTAGGGTTTATTAATCTCTCTATATAGTTAAGAGAAAAGTTCTCTGACTAGATAATTAAGTGTTACACGTGAAATACCTCTTTAATAGAGTGTGTCACACACATAACAGAGAAAAAGAGAGAGCAGAAATCGGCCAACACTGGGGTTCACCATCCTTGGTGTTTTTCTGCCATCTCAGAGATATTGGTTCGAGAAGATTATCTTCTTGTTCATCTACAGATCTCTTTGTTTAGAATCAAGAAGGTGACCATCCACTGGATCAATCAAATGGCTTTCGAGAATAGACAGGAAGATGAGAAGATTGTGAAGCAAATCCGAGTATTGTTCCTGTCTAGATCAAGAATTAATTTATCTTAGATCACGATGTGAAAGGTTTTGTAAATAAAAATATTTTAAACGAACAATTCCGCTGCGTTTCTAGAAAATTTATTATGGTGTTCTTGAAAATGATTTTACGAAAATATTTTTCGCAAATTTATTCTAGTAAACACCAGCAATGGGTCTACAGAGAAAGGGGCAAATCCTCTGCTTCCTGGGGGCCTGAATGGCTGACTTGGACTTTATTAGCACACTCTTCTACAGAGTCTTCTTCTTTTCAGCAGAGGTGAACTTGTCAACTGGCTTTATAACCCGTTTGGGTCGTTCAGTTATAACTGTTTTCTCCACCTGAGCTTTTTCACCTCACTCCTCCTGGGTCACAAAGTCATCATCACCAGCGTCCTTGTTTTCCATTCCCTACTGCAATTTACACATATAAGACAAATATAACAGATTGAATTACTTGAAAATATAAAGGTCAAGTATCACCAAGGTCATGAAGAAGTTGACCGGGGTCAAGTGACACTTGACCCATATTTAAGTGATCCTTGATCTAAACATGTGTATAATATCTCTTTATGATCTCCAAGACCAACAACAGCCTGGATGCCCTTTTCAATGATGCCGGCTTCCAATTCATAGCCTATTTTTTCTTTGAATTGCGTAGAAAATATGGGGTTACCATCTTTTCTCATGTCTTCCATGCTCTGGTTTTCAAATTCGTGGAACATAGAGCTTGTATAATGGGTATCGACATCCATGGAAAATAATATCTCAGCCGCTATTACTTTTTCTCTGCCGTTGTCTTCTTCCCTTTTTTTTTGTTTATCTTTCTCCTTATTCTACTCCTCCTTCTGTTTACCATTTTTCTCTTTTCCTCCCAGCTTACCATTATTATCATCATCCTTAGTATTATCATTTTTCTTCAGTACTCCAGCTTCCCCTCCCGCTTGACTATTTGTTGGGAATATGCCCTAGAAAGCAGTTTTTTTGTTTGGCATTTTAAACAATATTTATTGGATTTAAGTGTTATCTATTTGTTATTAATAAATTCCATATTATGTCCCAATTATATACATGTGATGTTTATGTTTTCTATTATGCAAATGTCTAAAAATTTTGATGACTAATAATGAGTAATAAAGAATTATTCGTATGAAGTGTTCACATGTGGGAGACTAAATTCTTTATTTCATTATGTCTAAATTAAAAGTTCACATTATGCAAATAAAGATGGAATACTTTATTTTGCTATAGAATGCAGTGTTATCTATTTCAATGGGATTGATGAAGTCTCTAATCATCGAAGTGTCTGACTTTAGATAGAAATACTAGTGTGTTATAAGAAAGTTATAAGTGTATTGAACTGGACCAAGTGAAAATAGATTTTGAAGTCAAGTACCGTAACACAATATTCTATCTTTCACTAATCTAGCACTATTGCAAGATTACCTTAATCCTAGTGATTGTCGGACTTGCTTTCATGAGTTTTATCTTTTTAACTTACTAAAGGACCAGTTCCGATTATATGGTTCAAACTCCAGTATCTTAGAAGATAAGATTTATGAATTGACGAGAACGCCCTTCATGATTTGGACAATATGCATATAAGGTCACTTTGAGTTTTTCAAAGACTTGGATAAGAAAAAATCAGGCGCCAGGTATTCACTTTGTGAATTTGACTGTATTTGTATTGGCAGTTACAAACACCGTAGTCAATCATTATCTCTTAGATAAAAAATAACAACTCAAAGTTAAATATGTACTAGAGAGGTAATACGGTAATTTCATCTCACTAGTACGGCATTGCATCGGGGGTATATTTGCAGGTATAGTATATGCTAAATGGATCAAGTTAATTAAAGTGTTAATTAGCTTCACAGAAAATATATAACATTTAGTCTAAGAGTACAATGTTGGACCTATAGTGGAGTGCTCTAATATTAACGGACAAGGCTCAATTATAATTAAGAGTTTATTATGATTTTGGGTAGTTGGTCCATTGATGATTGTTAGATTCAATGAGTTTGAATAGTTTAGCAATTAGATGTTGCTATATTTATGATCATGTGTTTTTTTTTTTTTTAATTATGATTCTAGCATGTTCTTGATTTTTTATGAGTCTGTGTTTTATGTTCTTGATAAAACTATATGTAGAGAGTTGTTGGATCTCTAATTGTGTTATAGTTTTCGAGAAAAACTGTTTAACAATTAAGTTACGGATTTTTCCGGGGTCGAAAAAGCTACGAGGCAGCACATGGCTAAGAGTTAAGTGCGTCGCCCGTGTGTATCACGGCGGGGAAACCCGCTCGCTAGCCGTACGGGTTCTGCAGCGGCACAGGAGCAACCCCGCACGCTGGCCGTATGGGTGGCACCCCATGCGCTAGCCGCATGGGTGTTGCCCCGCCTCTGTGGCCACGCGGGCTTCATCCCGTTCATGTGGTCGCTTCGTCCTACTCAGGTGATCATGCAGGTGTCGTCTTGCATGGTGGTCGCATGGACGTTTTGCGAGTACATAGACGCATAGGATTTGTCCCATGCGTGGCCATGAAGGTGCCGCATAGATGTTTTGCAAGTACGTGGATGCATAGGATTTGTCCCATGCGTGGCCATGCAGGTGCCGTCTTGCATGTCGGCCGTATAGATGTTTCGCGAGTATGTGGACGCATGGGATTTGTCCCATGAGTGACTATGTAGGTGCCGTCGTGTATGTCGGCTGTATAGACATTTTGCGAGTACGTGGACGCATGAGATTTATCCCACGCATGGCCATGCACGTGCAGTCTTGCATGGTGTCCACATGAGCGCTTCACGAGCACGTGGACGCATGGAATTTGTCCCATGTGTGGCCGTGTGGTGCCCTGAGGCCGTCGTCTTCCCGGTGGATCCCATCCCATCCCGTTCCGGCATTTCGATCGGCATCCCAATGCCATTGACGTCAGATTACCTATTTCAGATAATTTCCTATTTTAAATTTCCATATTTGAATTTCAAATTAGAGATAATTTAATAAATTTGAATTAGTCACCTTATCTAATTTTTAAAATTAAAATTTTGGTAACTAATCTGATAGGATAAGATTCTATTAGAAAATCCTATATTCTCTAATTTTTAAATTTAAATATTTCAATTTAAATTAAGGATGAGATCCTTATTTTATGGAAAGATTTAAATTAAGGATAAGATCCTCAATTTAAATAAATTCAAATCAAGGATAAGATCACTTGATTTAAGGAAATTTAACCGACTATTTAAATGTGATCAGCATCACATATTTAAATAAATTTGATTTTAAATTTAAATACGGATAAGATCCCACTATTTAAGAAAATCAAATCCTGTCAGTTATCATTATCAGATAATGATTATTTAAATTAAATATAAGGTAATTAATTTAAATAAATAGGAGATTATTAATTAGATATTATGAGATAATATTTAAACTTTTTAAATTCAAATTTTGGTTAGATATTTCCTAAACTATTTATGAGATAATTAGTTATTAATTTGAATTTAAATTTAGATTTAAATTCAAATTTAGATATATTCTTGGAGATTTAAATAGTTAAATCTTCTATTATTCAAATTTGAAACTTATGAAAATTTCAAATTAAAATTAAATAGAATATCTTATCTACTTAAATATATTTGAGTTTTGAATTTAAAGTTAGTAGTTTACTTTAATAAGATTTAAATAGATAATTAAAAATTATCAGATAATTTTAGATTTGGCTAAATATTGAACTTTCTATTCATTTTTAATGTGATTAAAAATAATGATTAGATATTATGAGATAAATCTAAATTTAAATTTATGTGATCGGATAATATTACTATATTAATTATTTAATAATTAATTTATGATTTAAAATTCAAATGTTGATTTTAAATCAAGAGATAATCTAGAAGATTTAATAAGATTAAATTTTCAAAAGATTATCCATATCAGTTATCTAATAATTAATTTAAAGATTTGAAATTCAAATGTTGAATTTAAATCTGGAAATAATCTAACAGATTAATGTGATTAAATCTTTTAGATAATCAATATTAATTATGTGATAATTAATTTGAGATTTAAAATTTAAAAGTTAAATTCAAATCAACAAATATTTATAGAGATTTAATTTGATTAAATCATCTGCATATCTAATTTAAATTTTGTGAAGATTTTAATTAGTAAATATCTACATTATCCAATTTAAATTTAAATAAAAAATTTACATTTTATTTTAATGAGATTAAAATAAAGATTTGAAAATTATGAGATAATTTCAAATTTTGAAAATCCAATCAATGAGAGATATTTTAATTATGAGATAATTAAATTTATAATTTAAAATTTAAATTCAAAAGTTGAATTCAAATTTTGAAATATTCAAGGAGATTTAATTTTGATTAAATCTTTTAATTAAATAAATTAGATTTTGTGAAAATCTTAATTATTTAAACTTGAATATTATCTCTCACAGTTATTATTTAATAATTTCTTTTGTGAAAAGATTGTTCAATTATTAAATAATAATAAATACTAGAATGATTGATAATCATTAACTTTCCTCTTTTATTAAATTATGTTAATACTTGATTATTATATGAATAATGTTGCATGCATATTCTATATAGAGTATTTAATTACATGATCTTGGTAACATGTCCTATAGGATAGTAGAGCTACTCACATGTAAAATATGAACATGCTTACATAGCTGATTTTAGGTTACTAAGTAAGTTAGATAACTGGGTAAAATAACTAAATCCCTAATTATAAAATATTGAGTGGGAGAAGTATGAGATACCTACGGTCTCCATTGTTGGTTCATTACGTACTAGGATGAGCCTCGCCTTAGAATCTTGCTGAGATCCCGTAGGAGGATTTTCGTCCGAGTAATGCTGGAAATAAATTTCTAGGATAAGGTATTATATGGATTGTATGAGGCCGATCAGCCGTAGAAGACGATCTTATATAGAAAGCTTAAAAACTGAAACAACGATTACACATTCAACTCGAAATACTGATATTCTCTCGTAGGAGTTCTTATCAGTTGAGTAGAGGACTAAATTAAATGGTAGTTAGAAATATGATATATGAGATATTTGTCTTATTTTCTAAATGAAATTAGTTCAGTTTGGCTTGTTAATTGCATGACTTCTCGTAAGAGCCTTGTAATTAATAGAAAGTTGAATTACCATAAATATTAGTGATAGTCCTAGAGATACTTCACCAACATATTGTAGATTTTATTTTACATTATGTTAATTATTTAAAATATTTGTTACATGATGTTTGCTATTATGTGGATTATTTATTTTACGTTCAAGTAGATATGTCCTTAATTCCTTTACCCATTGTACTCATACACACATAGCTAGTATGATTAGACTATGTTGTCTGGATTAATATAACCTAGAGTTAGTGCTTATGGCTGATATATTATTGAGTTTTCACTCTTATATATCCATCCACATTCACTGGTGAGACTAGTGAAGAAAAATAAAGTATATATGTAGTGGGAGAATTCCTAGATAATTTATAGATACATGCTGACATATGATGTCCAATATGTTACTGCATGAAATTCAAAGAATTCAAACAACTATAATATTATACTAAATCTCAATGAGATACCTAATGAATATCTTCACCAAGCTAAAGTAGTTAAAGGTGAATTTTTTAATCCCTAGGTAAAAGGAAAATATTTTCTATATATATTGAAAGAAAATTGTTAGGGATAGCTATACAATACTTGATTGGAAGGTAATAATAGTTTATTATTCATTAACTTATTTTAGTGGATGACTTAATGAATCTTGGATAGGATTCAAGAATCATTAACTATGTTTGCATATCTGTTACAAAGGGTTTTAGGAAACTAAGGGGTTTAGTGAAGACAAGTTCACTAAGAGTAAGGACTACAATAGCTATAGTGTCTATATATAAAATGAGAAATATTTAAATTCATGTTTGATAAATTTATGAATTAGGACATAAAAACTATCAAGCAATTAAGAGAAATTTGATTTTTGTTTCATATTTGATGAAACGATATTATTTTGTTTGTCTTATTTTCTTTCTCATTGTATGATAATAATAATGATGAGATTAAATATGATAAATCTAATCATAAGAAAGTGAATAAGTACTAAGAATAAAACATATTTGTACTTCAGTTATATTAACCTAAATATGATCCAAAGATTGGTTAAGTATAGGCATCTAAATTTGTTAGAAGCCATACATTCACCAATCTGCGAATCATATCTGGAAGGTAAAATAACTAAAAGGTCATTTATTAGAAAAGATAGTACGTATTGTTGTCTACGGGTCCTTGAGCAATCAAGCCCAATGAGATTGTGAATATATCATTATGAATGATTATTCAAAATTTTAATATGTTTTCCTAATGTTAATGCTAATTGAATTCTTTTGAAAAGTTCAAAGAATTGAAAGCGGAAACCAAAAAGCAATTAGGAAAAGCATAAAGACACATCGATTGGATTGAAGCGTTGAATACTTCTATAGAGAATTCTTAGAAATATCTCGCAGACAATGAAAACTTTTGGTTATGATTAAGTTGATGTTCAATTATTCATTATTACAACCCCAAAGTAAGTTATTTCTTGAGGAAATAACTAATGATGTAATCAGCCTACCTATGAAAGATAGAATAGAGTAAGCACTTAGGAATGATAAATTACTTGAAAAACAACATATATCGAACTCTCATTGTAGTGGGAGAATTGTGAGACAATCTGGTAGATATTTGAGAATAGGAGAGTTCTATAACCTAGAATCTGATTACTTTATCTACAAAGAGATAATAGATGATGTTGGTATAGATCTCTGGTAAAAGGCAACAGAATCCACATTAGAGTCTACGTACTCTAACAAAATCTGGGATCTTATAGATCTACTTAGAGGGGTAAAACTTTTTAAGTATAAATTAGTCTATAAGAGAAAAAGAGGAATAGATTGGAAAGTAAAGACTTTCAAAGCAAGTTAGTTGCAAGAGGATTATATATAGAAAGAATGTCTATTCTGTTGTTATGGTCAAATCTATTAATATATTCTTCTCCATAGTCATATCTCTTGATTATGAGATATAGTAGATGGATATCAAGATAGCTTTCCTGAATAGTAATTTTGACAATTATATCTAAAAGGTACAGCCAGAGACATTCATTGAAAAAAGCCAAGAAAGCAAAGTTTGTGAAACTTTAGAGATCTAATTTATAGACTTAAGTATTTATCTAGAATTTATTGATTTGATCGATAAATAGACGAATCTTGTATCTATAAAAGATTCAAGGTAGGAAAGTGATTTTTCTGGTTCATATACATTGATGATATACATTGATGATGTACTAATCATTGGGAATGATATAGGATGACAATTATCAACAATAATTTAGTTAGCACAATAGCATGATATTTATTATACTATTGGAGTAGTACGTTGTTACTAATCCAATCTAGAACCTGAACATAGAGTTATAGTCAAGTATATCCTTAAGTCTCTTCAGAGAAATAGGAACTATATGCTTGTCTATTTTGGAGAAAGTTCTGACTTATGTAAGATATATTAATTCAAATGCTCGATCTGAAAATATATACTCCAGAGGATCAACATTTTGTTATGTGTTAACCCTTGTAGGGATACGTTATAGTGAGTAAGATAGCCTTAGCTGAAGAACCTTGCTAATCCGTTTATTAAATCTTTAGCAATCAAAGTAATTGAGGATCACCTCGAAGGAATGGGACTATGTAATATATTACATCTGCTTTAAAGAGCAAGTGGGAAATTGTTGGGAATATGCCATAGAAAATAGTTTTTTTGTTTGGCATTTCAAACAATGTTTATTGGATTTAAGTGTTATCTATTTGTTGTTAATAAATTCCATATTATGTCCCAATTATATACATGTGACGTTTATGTTTTCTATTATGTAAACGTCTAAAAGTTTCGATGACTAATAATGAGTAATAAAGAATTATTCGTGTGAAGTGTTCACATGTGGGAGACTAAATTCTTGTTTTCATTATGTCTAAATTAAAAGTTTACATTCTGTAAATAGAGATGGAATACTTTATTTTGCCATCAAATATATGGCAAATGTAGTGTTGTCTATTTCAACGGGATGGATGAAGTCTCCAATCATCGAAATCTCCAATCATCGAAGTGTCTGACTTCAGATAGAAACACTAGTGCGTTATAAGAAAGTTATAAGTGTATTGAACTGGACTAAGTGAAAATAGAATTTGAGGTTAAGTGTCATAACTCAATATTCTATCTTTCACTAATCTAGCACTATTGCAAGATTACTTTAATCCTAGTGATTGTCAGGCTTGCTTTCATGAGTTTTATCTTTTTGACTTACTAAAGGACTAGTTCCGATTATATGGTTCGAACTCTGGTATCTTAGAAGATAAGATTTGTGAATTGACGAGAATGCTCTTCATGATTTCGACACCATGCATATAATGTCACTTTGAATTTTTTCAAGGACTTGGATAATAAAAAACCAGGCACCAGGTATTCACTTTGTGAATTTGACTGTATTTGTATGGGCAGTTACAAACACCATAATCAATTATTATACATTAGATGAAAAATAGTAACTCAAAGGTAAATATGTACCAGAGAAGTAATACGGTAATTTCACCTCACTAGTATGGCATTGCATCGGGGGTATATCTACATGTATAGTATATACTAAATGGATCAAGTTAATTAAAGTGTTAATTAGCTTCATAGAAAATATATGATATTTAGTCTAAGAGTGCAATATTGGGCCTATAGTGGAGTACCCTAATATTAATGGACAAGGCCCAATCATAATTAAGAGTTAATTATAATTGCAGGTAGTTGGTCTATTGGAGCTTAGACGATTTAGATCCATAAAGCCCCCCGTCTAGCTCATACATAGCCTAACATTAATTAAATGGTCAATTGAGCCCAATAAGCCAATTAGGGTTTACATCTCTCTAATACTTAAGAGAAAAGTTCTTCTAAGCCTATGCATAAATATTCTACATGCCATCCATAGCACAGTAACAGTGCTTGGCGTGAAACAAAGAGAAAAAGAGAGAGTGAGAGAGCCGAGCTACTATGGGAGAAATCCTGTGTTCGTTCATGGCCGCCGAGGGAGAGATACCTATGGTCGTAGACGTGCAGTTAAAGGAGAAGGAAGAGCGTCTTCTAGATCGTCCGCTCATCTCTCGTTGGGAATTAAGAAGGTACCCACACACCGGATCATTCAATGGACTCCAGAAAGTAGACGGGAAGGCTCAATGGTGTGAAGCACTTCCAGGTTTTATCTAACAAAGATCCATGAATTGATTTACGTTAGATTAACAATCCTACGTTTTTTGTTTTGTAAAGTTTCAAGAAAAATTTTAAAATACCTATTCTACTGCATTCTTGATTTGTTTATAAAACTGCGGAAATAATTTTTCGGGAAAATCATTTTTCGGAATTTTCAGCACCATCGTCATCGTCGTCATCGCCGTCATCACCCTCTTCTCCTCCCTTTTCGTCCTGCTTCTCTTCTTCTTTCTCTTCCTCTTTCCCTTCTTTGTTTTCTTCCTCTTTCTCTTCTTGTTTCTCTTCCTTATTCTTCTCTTCTCTTTGCTCAGCCTCTCTATCTTCATCCACTGCCTCTACTTGTATATTCTCCTCCTCTACCTCTACCTGTTCAAATAAATAATTAGCTGAACTATATACACTTAACCACATGTACTTTTTGATTTAGGGGTTAAGAAGTAATTGACGTTAGATCAACTCCATTATGACCTGGGCCAAGAACTTCTTGCCTCGAAGATAAGAACTCCTTGTCCAATGTTAACAAATAACCTTTTTTTTTATAATATAAAAACTTTTACCTCTTTCTCCCCTTCGTTTGTATGCTACAAACCGGCCTCATGTGGGTCATCGGGTCGTGGGATATTTTCAGGTCGAGATTTTAACTCGTAGACATTAACATTGTTCATATTTGCTTCAATGCCCCGTACCATATCCATTAAGCTGCACATCATCTGGAGTAAATCAAACTATTGAGCACATACGCCATGAAGCTCTTCTTTAACCTGATCCATCTCTCCTTTGACATCTTCAAAGTGCTTTAATAGGCTTCACAGAAACTGCATTCCATTACTACAGCACCAAGTTTCACCTTCTGGCATTTAGAAGGATGAATATTCTTGACTTCAATCACTTCATAGTCCTCGTCTTGGGGAGCTTCGGTTTCCTTCTGAAGAACTAGCTTCCTCTTCAATGAAGCCTTCTCAATAGCAATCTAGCCTCTAGTATGCATTTCACTCAATTCCTCCTCACTTGGTTCAATTTTAGTAATTATACACTAAAATAAATTCCAATGTTCACATCAGTAACAAGTAATAAAAACCTGAGTCAAGAACTTATTGACCTAGGTGAACAACACCTTGACCTACTGTCAATAAGTTCTTTATATGTGATCAAGATCTTCCTGACCCAAGTGTTAGGAAGTTCTTAATCATAAGGCTAAGAAGTTCTTGATCACATGGCTAAAAAATTCTCGACCCAGGTCAGAAACTTATTGACAATGCGGCCAAGAAATTCTTAACCCAAGTCAGGAAGTTATTGACCACTTTGCCAAAGAGCTCTACATATGTCAAGGCCAAGAAGTTTTTGACTCAAGCAAAGACGTTATTGACCAAAAGGGCAAGAACTTCTTGATCAATACTCAACTATTAATAGTAAAAGTAAAAATATTGAATTACAAAAATGATTCTTACATTAGGATTGAGGAAAACTTCCTCCTGAATTTCCTCACGTGTAAGCTTATTCTCCTTAGTTGTACTCTAATTCAAAATCCTGGGGCATTTCTCCTCCTCATCCTGTATAGCGTGCTTCATAGCAAAATCCGGAAAATACTCATATGCCTAGATCTGAAGTACCAAATAGAGAAGCATAAGCTTCATAGCATCTTCATCATTTTCAGCTTGTATACTACTATACACAACATCTAATGTTTCTCTCTTCACCACCTTATGTGAGCTAAAGTACTTGTCCCGTATGTTATCAACAAGATTCACTATATGAACATTAGTGTCTCCATGAATCTTCAGTCCACTTATTACAGCTAAATGTACCTTCGTAAAGGGCACCACGATTCCTCATACATCTATGTTAATGACTTCATCGTCACTACTCGAGTCTTCATAGTACATCTGCTGCATTATCATGTTGTAAAAAATCTGTCCAAATAATGTGATATTCTTTACATCCAAAAAATGACCCAAACATGTTTTACTAAACAAAACTTTCTGCTCGTCGGTTAGCTTTACTTTTATAACCGCCATTGTCTCATGTACTATTTTGTGGATATTCACCTTCCCGTTTGTAATCTCCCTCTCTGGGACATATCGTTTAAATGGCTGCAAAAAAAAAAAAAAAAAAAAAAAAAAACACACAAATTTATTACCAATAGGAAAGAAAGTAATTAAAATGTAACTGGCTGTTATAGTCAAGTGGATCTGGACCTCGACAACATGAGGTCAAGACTCACTCGACCTATAGTCATTATCTTCTTGACCTCATGTCAAGAGTCCATTGGCATCTGCCATCTAGTCAAGAGGCTCTGACCAAAAGTCAAGAGTATCTTGACCTGTAGTCAAGAACATCTTAACATCTGCCAAGAAGCTCATTGACATCGGGCCATGAAGGTCTTGATTAGACTCAATACTATCTTGACCAAAGTCAGTAATATCTTGACCCAGGTCATGAATATCATGGCTAAGACCATGAACAACCTGACCTTAGGTCTGCATGTTCTTGACTCCATCAAAACATGCAACCTAACCAATATCTCTGAAACTTCACTCCATATCCATCATTAACAAACCCCAAAATAGGTCATAATCTTTGGCTCAATTACTAATAATATCAACCTACACGGAAAATAGCAGCCCACACAATAAAATCAGAGAAAGGTTTTAAATTTCACAAAAAAAAATTAAAAACTATACCCAAAAATATAGCTCCTGATGTTACTAAGATTGGTTTTTACCAAAGAAATAGTACCAAAAAATAATGCGTTTTCAAAAAAGAAATAAAAAACAAACCTTTGGTTCCTCCACCAAAGCTTCAAGTGTCGCTTTGCCTTCAAATCAGCCGTCTTTTTTACTGGGTTTTTCCGCTCCACCACGTTCTTCGCCGGAGACTTAGACGGAGCTCTCTTCCTCGATGCCAATGTTGTGGCTTGAGCCTTTGGACTCGATTTTTTACCTTCCATCGAACATGTTTTAGCCATTTTAATGGATGACTGAGTTGGATTTTTCACAGTGAAATAGAGGACTGGGGTGAGTTTTTCTTCGAATTTCAAACTGAAATCAAGCTTTAGGTTTGGGTGTTCTTCGGATTTCACAGAGAAATAGAGGAAAAATGGAGGTTGGTGTTCTGATTTCAGAAGGAAATGAGGTTTCAATTTTCGAAAATTGAGGATTTCTGGGGAAGTGTGTGGGTTAGTGGTGTGGGGTATGTCAAATCGTGCGTCAGCTGCGACTGGGATTGACAGGGGCATTAGGATCTTTTACCGACTGTGGGACCCACTTTTTACTCTTAAAAAAATTTATCCAATTTTGTAGTCCTAAAAAAGAAAAACGGAACCCAAGAAATCCTATCCATGTCCTTTTCTCCTTTCGTTAAGATTGAAGACCCGACAAAAAAATTTCAATAGTCTGCAAAGGTGACAAATTAGCCACTGGCATTTTAGCCTCTAGTTTGGTCTGAGACTCTCAGTGTTGGGCTACCCAGGCCCAGAATAAGATTAACAGTCTTGTTTTTGGTCACGCCATCTGGCCCAAATGACAAAATAGTTGTGTAATTTATGTCAAAACTGAGCTAGCCCAAAAAGGTGAAACCCATGTTAGCCATCTTCATCTTTAAAATCTACAGTGCAAACTGTGTTGAGAGTTGTAGTGAGAAGAAATTTTTTTTTTTTTTATAGCATGGACAATTTAATTAGATCATTTTGTTGCGCATGTAATCTGACACTTGATAATTAACGATGGTTGTTTGTATAACTAGAGGCTATAAAGCTGTGTTTCTGTGATTATATAAATAATTATACATAACTAAATATGAAATTAAATGATTAAATGAGTCTCATATTGTCATATTGTAATGTGACAGTCCTGATACGCTGTCACATTTATATACTTACTCTATCCATAAAGACTAATATTTAACATCCATATATACGAACAAAT
Source organism: Trema orientale (assembly GCA_002914845.1). Taxonomy (NCBI): domain Eukaryota; kingdom Viridiplantae; phylum Streptophyta; class Magnoliopsida; order Rosales; family Cannabaceae; genus Trema; species Trema orientale. Next base: position 228,196 of record JXTC01000295.1, read on the forward strand.
AGTAAACTGACAAATTCTTAGTTTCTTCTATATTGTATAATGTTTGTTTAGTGCTTGAGAGTAACAACTGAAACAACATTCTCCCAACTTGTCCAAGTACTTCACACGTAATAAGCCCATATTTACTCCTGATATATATTCAACCCTCCGTCCCTCCCTCCACTGTGAACTATCTATTATACCTTCAAGTCCTTGTATCTCCAATGCCAATTGAGGGGATAGTCCACTTAATTAGACTAAACCCTCAATAAGCTGACGCTGCATTTAGCTTTGTTATATACAACATGCCGTTTCTGTCCTTAAATTTCTCTTCTCTTCCCAAAACGGTACTAGCCTTAGCTTTATATTAAAACTTCATGCTGCGTAGCCCACTTTAAAAGTTACATTTAGGCGACCGTACAAATCCATTATTCAAAAAGACTAGTGAAAGAAAGTTCCTATGAGTTTCCATGAATTCCATTCACACCAAAAAAAAAAAAAAAAAAAAAAAAAAAAAAAAAAAAAAAACAAAAAAAAAAAAAAAAAAAAAAAAAAAAAAAAAAAAAAAAGAACTGCCCAAGTTTTCACCATAAATAACAGCTGTAGAGTGTAGCTAGAGCTTAAAAAACTCCAAGTGAGTTCACTTTCTAGCTGATTTTGACTTTTCTACCCAAAACCACTAATATATTGATGGAAATATAGGACGGTTATATGAATCATATACATTTATAAAAAGAAAATTCCACATTTGACAGCTTCTTTAAGTTTCTTTGCTTTAAATTACGTACTTAGAATTTCAATATCAAATCCCATCAATAATTAAGAGGTTCTTATAAGCAAAAGTCAATAGTTAGGTATGATCTTACGACTACTTGCTAATATAGATTAGGTAGGTCCAAACACATACCCCAGTAATTAATTTTCATTGGTTTTTATTAAAGAAAAAGAATTGGTTTTGACTACACTAATATTTTGAGTCTCGTCATCATTCTAATCTTGTTACTGGAGAAAAATTGGACGCAAGCACAATTAGGTCTAATTTCACTTGCAAAATATTTTTGTTGTTTCATTTAGCTCAAAGAGTGACAATGAGAACAAGTCGGTTTCCCACCATTTCAATAAACTTAGAAAACAAATAAATAAATAAATAGAACCTTAACAATGATCCTCGAGATGTGGAACATATATAGATTCCGCAAAAAATAAAATAAAATAAAATAAAAAGTGTCCCTCTTGCAGTCTGTAAAGCTGTTTTTGAAGTACTTTAGACAATGTTTTTTTTTTTTTTTTTGTTAAACAAGTACTTTAGATAAGGTTTTCATATATTATTGTGTATAAATTAATTTCTGGGAAAGTTTCACTCACGAGAGAAAAAGATAATTGACAAGAAAAAGAAAAAAAAGAAGTTATTAAAGACGGCAGAGAGAGAGAGAGAGGAACAAAGAAACATGGTGACATAATTATCAACTGTTTGACTTAGATATTGAAAACTCTCAGTAAGTGTATTTTTTATTTTTTATTTTTTTTATTTTTTCTTTGTGTGTGCGTGGTTTGAACTGCTAAATAACACAGCTATAGGTTATTACAACAGCTACGCTTTAATTATAGCCCGTATTTTTAATGGTCTTAGGCACCTTGATCAATGTTATAGAAGGATTCTTCTTTATAATAAAAACAAATTACAAAGTAGGTCATGCCTTAATTATCGTTGGATGAGAATCTGTGAGGAATAACGAGAATCTGTGGAGAATCTATTTATATACAGATTCCCATCCAACGGTGAATAGACAGAGCCCTACTGTAGACGCGCCCTACAAAATAAGTAGAATAAAAATTTTACCTCATAAATATCAACATACTAATATATTGATTGCAAATATATCTTTGAGGAGTAATACTATAAGACACTAGTAGTGTCCAGCACCACAATACATATCTGTCTATTACTAGATGATTTAATTAATGAACTGGGTCCTATATGGGCCCCACCTAAATTATAATTATGATTAATCAGTGATAGACTGACACATCATTGTGATGCTGGACACTACTGGTGCCTCATAACATTATTCATATTTGAGATTTGATAGAGATTAAAGTACTATGTACGAGGGTTTTCATTTTCTATGTGGCACTAATTTTCATTATCTCTTGTTTTTTGTTTAAACCGAAGTGCATGCCTGCATGGAACATTAATACACACATATGTTCTGGACTAGGTTTAATCATTTAACATAAGTAAATTTATTTAACTCACAAATTAATTACAATTTTAATAATCCTTGTGAAGCATATAATAACATAAAAGATTCCAAATACGCGTTAAGAAAATTCTATAGCATATCTAGTGCTTTGCATTTGGAATATATATGAAAATCATACAATGATGTTGCCCATTTCGATGCATGATATATATATATATATATATGATATCTCGTGGATCTAACTTCTAAGAGATGTGTTGATGAACACCATCCCGTGTCCAAGGCCATTGTTTTCGCCTTGGACTACAATATCAACATTAATTTTGTTCAACAAGAAAGGTTTTTTTTTAATTTTTTCTTTTCAGGGGGGACTTGGCTTTGTTTAAGTGGGAAAAAAAAAAAAACAAGAAATGTCTTTTTTTTTTTTTTTCTTTTCAGGGGGGACTTGGCTTTGTTTTAGTGGCTAATCCATAATATTTTTATGCTAAAGCGAACTTAAGATTCGCATAAGACAAGCCTTGCCGCCGGGCCGTTTACCGCTAAACGACGATTAATTAACCAAAATACAAGACTACCATTAAAAAATAAAAAACCAATATATATAAATAATTCGTTTGCACTGACGTAACAAATTAACAAAGTTCTTCATATGCTTTTCGTCAAAGTCAAACATATATTCTTATTATTTTGATCTCTCTCTATTTATTTTTAATATTTTATTATTCTCATATGTATATATTTATGCGTACGTGTCTGATATATATTATGAGCATCACGAAAGGAAGCTTGTCATAAAAATTATAAGTACTGGAAATAAATGGTTCCATGTGATGAGTCTAGTCCATTATAGTTTATTGGTATGATTGCAAGTACAAACTGAAATATGGGGTCATTTTGTTATGTGACAGATACAAACTTTGGACCCCTTTTGTTTCTATACAAAGCCAGAATAGAGGCTGCTGATTTTGGACCCTTGGTTGCTCGAAATTATATATTCTTAGTTTGTATTGATCAGTTGGGGGTTGAGAATTGAGATTATTAGTTAGATTCAGTGATGGGGGTTCATTACCTCCAAACACATGTAAAAGATTATACAGTGTTCTCTTATGTCTCCACATGACCATTATAATATCCTATGTATATATATTCGATAATTTCTTTTGTATACTTAATTATAATAAATAAAGGGTCCCACGTTATCGCATTATTATTATTTATTGCAGCTAGGCCACAACTAGCTAGTACTGAAACATGGCCACGTAGTTTTTGTTAGATTTTGCAAACAGGATTTTATTAAAAAAAAATATCTTTATTTATATAGTTTTCGTTGCTTCAGACTTACTAAAGATACAAAACTATAGGAGTTGCATGCTGAATTAGACATAATGCATGGTTAGGAAAAAGTACATTTAGATGTTTGGCTTCTTTGACTTAATGTTAACATGGAAATTTGTATCTCAAAGATAAGGGGGACAAATCTCACCTTCTAAAGTAAAAATAAAGAACCCATTACAAAAATTATTACGTTGTCTTTTTTTCCCTCTCTCTGAGGTAAATTTTTCAAGTTTCTTATAGCTTTTTCTATGGGAATATTTCTACCTTCTTTAGTTCGTTAAATCCAAGATTTGGTCCTAAAAAGCATTATACTTATGTTGAAGTTGAATTTATGTCACAATATCATGAACTTAGTATGACAGTGGGGATAAAGATTTCCATCATCTTAAAATATATGTGCGTGGTCTTTGATTACTTATAACATACTCAATTATATTCAATATCTTTTTTTTTTTTCTTTACTGCAATCGATTTAACATGGGAACTATTCTCTTACTATTATATTTAGGCCATAGATAATTTATTCCATAAATTCACAACACTCTTAAACAGCTGTAATTAGTACAGAAACCATCTCTGATGTATATGTCAATGCCAATGACGTTATATTACAAGGAATTGCAAATTATTAACTATCTATTCTAATACATACTGCTATTTTAAGGCATAGAAAAAGCTAATAAAGTTACGGTGGTTCTATTGCCACTTTTTATTTTTTTCTCCACCCCTTTTAATTAATTATTTATAAAAATATCCTCTAATGATATGAATATCTTTATATAGTATTAAATAATTAGAACCCTTATCTCTTAGCACATCCCCCAATTATGTACAGTAATCGTTTTGCTCAAAAAAATTTTAAAATAAATCAAGATTTTTTTTTTTTGCCTTTAAAGTTTCTTTTTTTTTTTTTTGGTGAACCAACTGTTAACGTTTTATTTATTTGTTTTTTTTTTTTTTTGGGAGGTAGGAACTAACCGTTCTGGAACTCTTTCTTCTAAGTTTTTCTTTTCTTTTTGGTTTGAGAACCAACTGTTTTTTTTTTTTTTTTTTTAGAGGAATTACTTTTCAGGAACCTTTTTTTTTTTTTTTTAGGTTTAGGAACCAACAAGTTGTATAGTTATTAGACCAAAAAAAAAAGATTATTAGTTTACTAAATTTATATTGTTGTTGTAATTTCTAAAAGGAGAAGAAGAACCTAAAAACGAATTTATTGTAAAGTATTAAGGGGTGGAAAAAGAAATATTTAGAGAAATATTTAACAATGGGTATTTTTGTATATAATATAAATTTATAAGGTGTATAAAAAGAAATTTTAAAAAATTAGAGAAGTAATATTTAGAAGGGGTGTGGGGGAGAAAAAAAATAGAGAAAATTATTCTTATACATAATCAAATATGTTATATATTTTTGTTATTAAGTTAATGTGAAAAATCACATGAAGTGGGATTAGCTGTCGGTAATCCATACTTTTGCCTGGGTTACTAGTATACATAATACTATTTTGAAATTATTATAATAAACTAGTATACATAATAATCCACACTGGTATACTACGCTAGTAAATAATATTTTAAATTTTGAACTTAGTTTTGGACTAAAAGCCAAGTCATGGACTCTTGAGTCGGTGGAATGTATAGTTACTATTTGGTGCCATAACAATAACATAACTAAAAGTGGTTCAAAAGAGCGGTCTCAGTTCGTGCCTACCCTCTCTCATCAGTCTCACTCTCTTCCCCCAGCCCAGTTAGTATCTGTCATTCCCGCGTACTTAAAGATAAAGTGACCCCACTTCTACTCTTCCTAAAAAGAAAGTGGACCCCGCCTTAATTAAATTTTTTTTGCTCGAAATATGATTTTTTTTCGGAAAACAATAATAATAAATTGCGTCATTTCTGTAGAAGACACCTGTTTTGGTCTTTGCTGGGAGTTGTAACATCTTGACAATTGTGTCCCTCAAATGCTATTTTACTTTCTTCTCTTTTCTTTTCCATTTTATAATAAAAGGAATATTTCCTTACATTGCCTTTTGGTGACAAATATCAAGTAAAAATTAGCTTTTTGAAAGTGTTTGATAAATTAATTCATTAAAATTTGCGCATGATATATTATCTGTATTAACGAAGTAGTTTTGTTTTTATAATGCACAAATCAGTACAATATAGATCAAAAGTGCAATTTCAGAGGTTCAATATTTACTAAATGCCAGTTATTGAACAATAAGTTTCCAAATTCCATTGTTTTTTTTTTCAACTTTAGAAAAATCATATTTGATTTGGGGTCATAAGTTACTTAGAAAATGAAGTATATTTATCACTGAATACTATATTTTAAGAGCTATTTCAGTTGTAATAACGTATAAAATCTCTACTAAATGAACTCCAAATTGGAGCTTCAATGTAATTTGACCAGCTTCAATGTAATAATTTGACCGATAAAAACGCATTTTAAATATTGTCCTTACATTGCCTTTTGATGTTATTGAAAAGATAAGAAAAGAAATGTTGATTTTCAAGACAATTAGTTTTTTTAATCGGATATGATTTTTTTAGCCTTATGAGATATTTTTTGAAACTTTTATTTAGAACAGATTAATTAGTACAGTATAAGTATTGTGTTAGCTTAACCACCAAAGAGTTAAAGTTCTATAAAACGAATTTTCCAAGCTTTAAAGGGAATGGACCTTATTCACAATAGGCTTCTCGACTTAAGACTTAAGTGAGTCCGAATATCTCATAAGCTCTATGAAAAACAAATCAAAATTATAAATGAAGATAAATGCTAAAGAGTATTTGCAATACTCAGCACTAGCATTCTACATTTCTATTAGGGTATGTGAAATTAAGTACCATAGTTGTCCTACAAGATTGTTCTAAATAAAAGTCTAATAGGTGGTTAGCTTGGCTATAAATGTTTTTTTTTTCAAAAAAAAAAAAAAGCAGCAAATGGGGACCATGGATGAAGGGCAAACAGGTAAAATAGCTCATGAGACTTTTGTGAGGGAAACGTTTGGACTATATGGCCTGATATCAAGGGAACAGAGGAAGACGGTGATAATGAAGGTGAGTTTTTGGGTCAAAAATCTAATAAAGCTTTCAATTACATCAATCCCAAAGGAGAATTGGCTATTGTTCCAACGGTCAAGATCATCCTATTCCATGATTTCCGGACGCTAATTAGGAATCTAAACCTCACACTCACACTTGTATGGCTTATATTTTCTCCAATTACTTATTTTTTTTCTTGAAAAAAAAAAAAGATGGTGACGCTTGATTTACTTAAGAGAGCAAAGGACAAGTCGAAACCGTTAATAAATCTAATTGGCTTCATTTTATCAAATAGACTTAAAGGTTATAACCATTTGAACTTACCAAAAAAGAAAAATATTGTATGGTTAGGATTAAATAGCATTTTTATCAAATATTTGCACACCCTGTTGTAGAATTTTCCTCCAACTAATATTTTTTTTTAAAATTTTAGACAATAAAATACTAATTAGTGTACCAATGAGGATTCTTAATATTTAAGGGTCATTTATATGACGAACACTTTTTCTTTCGATATTAGGGTAGGAGAATTGATTTCTAGATCTTAATATTAGAAGTACGTATGATTACCAATCAGGTTAAGTCTCGATCACTATGACGAACGCTTTTAATTAGGAGAAATCATTGACTCTCAAATTAAAGGGTTGGTAAGAGAATTTTAGTTAGATTTGTTAAAGGTTTGTTCAATGATATTACCTTTTGAACTAATGAAAAACTCTCTTAAATTTAAAAATTTGGATGCCTTAGACAAAGAGTATATTATATACCTAAACAAAACTTATCTTTGCCTATAATAAGATTACAGACAGAAAAGAAAAGCCAAGAAACAAAAATACAAAATGCTTAAAGATGAAGCAAGTTAGTATGGAATTTGATATCGGATCTACTTTGTACTTTGAATCATTGAGTTTGCTTTGAGAAATAGTTTTTAGGTGCACAGAAGATACACATATAGTACCACATATCATTAATTCTTTGACAGAAGTATGCAAGCAATCTACTGAAGTACACCAAAAAGAGCTATCTATATGCCAAAATTTTCTAAGTAGTTGAAGGAGACATTGGCATGAGCTTTCACATGATCGAAACTTCCCCTCGAATTTTGTCTAACTAAAATGCACACATAAAACAAATAAATTACTCATCTTTTTGTTTTTTAATCTTGAATTTACCTGGGCACTGATCAAGTATGTTTATCTTATTAGAGGATTTTTCTACACTATATTGGTCATATTATGGGAATCGTGACATTTAACTTTAAAATTTTAATTTTATATACTTCGGAGAATAAATATCAATTTGGCACCAATTGAGTAGGTATTTTTTTATACCTATACATATGTATTAATTTGACCAATAAAAATTTATCATGTGTAAATTTTTTAAAATAAAAAGTAAAAAAGAGAAATAACATTAATAATGTACGTTTTTTCATGCACTTAATTATAGTTATTGGATCACCATTAGATAATGATCCAATGACTAAAAATAATACTTACACATAGGTAAAAAAAAAATACCTATTGGATTGACAACCATATCAATAGGCACCAATTCAGTAGGTATTTTTTATACATAGGTATTATTTTGGCTAATTAAAATTTATCATGTACATTTTTTTATAATAAAAAGTAAAAAAGAGAATTAATATTAATGATGAACGTCTTTTCATGCATCTCATTATAGTCGTTGGATCAGCATTAGATGTTGATCTAATGGCTAAAAAAAAAGCTACACACAAGTAAAAAAAAAAACTTATTGGATTAGCAACTATATCAATGGGCACCAATTCAGTAGGTATTTTTTTTTTTTACTATACATATGTATTATTTTGGCCAATAAAAATTTATCATGTACATTTTTTTATAATAAAAAATAAGAAAGAGAAATAAAATTAATAATGCACGTATTTTCATGCACTTCGTTATAACCGTTAGATCAGTATTAGATGATGATCCAATGGCTTAAAAAAAAATACTTACGCAAAAAAAAAAAAAAAAAAAAACCTATTGGATTGGCATCTATATCAATGGGTATCAATCTATTAGGTATTTTATTTTTTTTACTTATACATAGATATCATTTTGACCAAAGAAAATTTATCATGAAAAAATACATATTTTCATGCACTTCATTATGTCTAATCAATGAATTGATGCCATATTACACTTAAAATTTTAAATGAGAATAATAAAGTTATAAAACTAATAAAGTAGTTTAAAATCTTATACATATAATATCAATTCAAGGTTAGACATGAATTGAAAAGCTGATAAAGTAGTTTAAAATCTTATACACGTACCTTTCAAAAAAAAAAAAAAATCTTATACATGTAATGTCAATTTTTTTTCTTTTTGGAGGGAATGTAATGTCAATTTTAGACATGAAATACAATTAGACGAAAAATTGAGCTCTTGGTTAGGTAACTTGACACTTAATGCATATGCTAATTAATATGTTGTTGTCTATGTGGACATTTTTTAAAAAACTAGGATGAAATTAGATATTTTGGTTATCTAGTGTAAATATAAAAGTTGGGGTACTAGATTTGAGTACTTGTCTTTCTGTTTTCTTTTTTTTTTATCTCTTTTTTTTTTTTTTTTGGGGTCGTGAAGTGCTTGTCTTTCTATTTTTTACTGTATAGATTGGTCAAATTAACGAATTGAAGTCTCCGAAACTTATTCGTCTACATATTTGTACGATTCTCGCTGTTTTAAGAAAAAGCAGTGCTTACTAATTTAACCAAATTTTTATGAGTCGGTGTACGTGCATAATTAAACTTACGGGGTATTACTTGTAACACCTTTTTTTTTTTTTTCCTCCAATGCTGTGTCAAATCTAATTGACTTTAATTTAAAATTAAAAATCACACCTTATCAAAAACGCTGCGCTTTTTAATTTCATAAAAGAAACTATTTAAACGGAAGGTCGAATTACATCAAAATTGCAACTCTAACGAAATTTCACTTTCAAAAACATAAAATCGAATCAAAATTATACAAAAACTTAAACAACAAGCAAATATATGACGAAAAATCTCATTTTCAAATAACATTAATACAAGCATGTATATACATTACCACATAACTTTAGATCAAAATAGGCATCAATTACTTTTTTTCAAACCTTTGAATCCTTTTACCTCTTTTAGGTAACCTCAAAAATACTTGAAAATATTCCATTTTCTCCCTCATGATTTCCAAATTTTCCATGCCATGGCAAATTGGGGCAAAGTTTTCTTTTCAAGATTTCCCACTGACCAAACCCTCTAATCCCCCCAAAAAAAAGTCAAGTGACCGGTTAAACCAGTTTCCCGGTAAAACCTCACCCAAATCACCCACTTTTTTATTTTATTTTATTTTTTTCTGTACATACTATAATACCAGAATCGCATACGCCAATCACTCTTGCTCTCTCCCTCTTGCTCTCTCCCCAAAAATCCGTACAAAATCCACACCCAAACCCACTGAGAGTGAAGAATTTGGTAGAATAAAGTTGGGTTTGCTCAGAACCCAATTTCTCGATCCCTTTTTTTTTTTTTTCTCTTTCTTTTAAAAATTGAAATCACAAAGCGACGCCAAACCGCGTTTTGAGTAGCTGTAACGAGCAAACGACAGTGTTCGAGTCCTCCTCTTCATAATCATCATCACTTATCACCGTCGTCGTCATCATCATCATCGTCTTCTTCTTCTTATTTTCAGTAACAGATACAGATACTGACATTTGCAGATTTATTACTTCTGCTACTCTGTTTTTGGACCCTGCATGACGTACTGGCCTTACTGGCTCTTTCTTTCAACCAAAATCATCATAAAGCGGTGTGAAGCTTTTTCTCTTTTACGTGTTGGGATCGCCACAAAATCGTTTTTGCAGGCACTGGATCTGAGATTCTCAACCTTGTTCACGGTAAGTACTGGAGCTACAGTCTGAGAAAACTGAGAAAAACGAAGAAGATAAAAGCTACCTGAAGTTCTGGGTTTTCTCTTATATGGTCGAGTTGTGGAGATTTTCAGCTTAAATAGCTGATTTTTTTTCCAATTTCCTCATCGACCCAGAAAAGTGTTTTCAATTTGTAGTAATGGGTTCTGATTACTTTTTCCTTTCATTGCAGATTTCGGATTCAACACGGGGTTGAATACTTCAAACCTCTTCGCTCTTCGGAATCATTTTTCCGGGAATCACTCTCCTGGATTTTTCTTTTCTTTTTTCTTTTCTCGGAGAGAATCCCACACTGAATCTTTGAACTCCCCCACAAAAATGGGAAAATCAGCCGCAACCGGACGAGACTGGACCCAGATCTACGCGATCTACGGGCTGGACCAATGGCAGACCGTACTCTTCATCCTCTTCCACGCCATCCTCTTCACTGTCCTCTCCGTCCTCTACCTCGCCTACTTCAACCCCATAGTCCACCTCTTCGAGAGCCTCCTCGCTGTCGCCGCCGTACCCGGCGGCGCAGCCCGTTTCGCCGCCGGGTTCACGGGCTCCGTCACGGCCATCTCCGCCATCTGCCTCTTCTTCGCCGCGGCCAACTTCTTCTACTCCTCCCTCCCACTCCACTACGACATGGCCCACCGCATGGTCAACTCGGTCAGCGACTGGTCAACGGTCAAACACGCCCTGGACCTGGGCTGCGGCCGAGGGATACTCCTCAACGCCGTGGCGACCCAGCTCAAGAAGGGTGGGAGTTCGGGCCGGGTCGTGGGCCTGGACCGGTCCAAGAGGACGACCCTCTCGACTCTGAGGACCGCCAAGATGGAAGGAGTGGGGGAGTACGTGACTTGCCGTGAAGGAGACCCTAGGAGATTGCCTTTCGGAGATAACTACTTCGACGTGGTGGTATCCGGTGTGTTCGTCCACACCGTAGGGAAGGAGCACGGTCCCCGGACGGTGGCGGCCTCCGCCGAGAGGATGCGGGCGGTGGGAGAGCTCGTGAGGGTGCTCAAGCCCGGTGGGGTCGGGGTCGTGTGGGACCTACTGCACGTGCCGGAGTACGTGCGGCGGTTGCAGGAGCTGAAGATGGAGGACGTGAGAGTCTCCGAGCGTGTGACGGCGTTCATGGTCAATAGCCACATCGTGTCGTTTAGGAAGCCTAGTCAGCATTTTGTGGGCCCCAATGAGGTCAGGCTGGACTGGAGATGCTGATGTGGAAAATAGAGACGTATTATTATTGTTATTATTATTATATTTACTACTACTATAAAGGATATGAAATATACTTGAGGATTAGAAAAGTGAAAGGAGGAAAAAAAGAAATGAGATGAAGAATAATTAATTAAACTAATGGGGTTGTATTTCAATTAGCTTGATTGATGTAAGATTACTATGTTTGATATCTGGGGAGGCGAAGCTGACTCAGATTGGTTTGGTAGTGGATAATATATACTTCTGTATAACGTAGTTTGTCATATAATGATGCCAAAATGCCAACTTTTCTCCAACTAGATCAAATTTTGTCTTGGCTTATTTATCGATTAGTGACATAATAGATTACCCAATATTAAATATTTAGTTTAGTTTTGAACATATTTGAGCAAGAATTTTTGGTTCTTATAATAATAATAATTATTAGTTTTTGGGTGATGGATATATACTTTTGAGAGTGAGAAAGTTAATAGTGATATTTGTTAAAGTTGGGTGGAGGAAGAGAATTGTGAATTGAGGTTTTGAAAGGAGTTTGACGTGAGAATGGAATGGGGGTGTTGTAAAGTCGCTATCACGTAATAGAATTAGAAGTGGGAATGAATTTTGTATCAGAATTATTATTATCTTATTGGCATCTGATCTGCTTCCCATGCGGTTTTCATCTTCCAACTTTTCGAAAAATATAGCCCCAACTTTTTTTTTTGTTTTTATTTTTTATTTTTTTGGTTTTTTTCCCCCAAATCTCTTCCATAATATCATAGACAACTTGTATACATATTATCTCTGGTTATGTCTATAAATACAAGTGACAGTGGAGATTGTTAGTATCAGATGTGAATCTTCACCCTCTATTAGGTGGGTTTACGAGCCCGGGCATCTATTCCACTCAATGGACGATTAAGATTCGTTTGAACCCCTATACTATCGTATATTGTGACTGCATTACCGATAAATGGTAGGTATATACTAATATTTTAGCTAACTAACACAAAAAATCTATTGAAAATAATTTAAAATATTTAGCACAAATCATCTAATTTATAAACAAAATATACGAATTTGCAGATATTTGAAACGTAAATGTATATTTCTGCACAAGTTAAAAGACATGGTTAAAATTGTAGAAATATAGTATTTCAGAGTTTATTTTTTTATTTTTTATTTTTTTGCCAACTTCAAATTGTATACATTACAAATTTCTTGTTACTAAGAGTCCAATAGTACCATTGGTGGCATCATTATCCTAAATCCCCTCACATATGTATATTTGCTGACATGTTACATCTCTGGCATTTCTTTTTCTTCTTCTTTTATTTCTTTTTCTTTTAAGAGTGAAGCTATTCACATACATCTGTAAAGTTTGGCTTAAATGGTTTAGTAATTAGTATTCAAGTTTAAAAAATAATTGTACTGAAAGTAGATAGGGGGTCTGGACAATTGGTATTCAATTACTTGAGATGCCCATAATGATTCTATAATTGACATTATAGCATAGTGAAGTAATTTCATTCTTTTATTTCGCTGATGCTCTGAAGTTCTGCCACACCAAAACTTAGAAGATTCTATGATCCGATGTTAGCGCTGCATGGCATTAATTGACGTCTCACAAAATGACAACAAATTAGAACTCGAATAAAATTCAATAATATGTCCCTAGGTACTTCGAGTATTGGAGACTCATCCCTGAAACATTTTTATTGCACCATGTGTCTAACAATGTATTGTCCAACTATATTATTAACATCTTCATTCATCACTCTTCACTTCTCTCTCCTCACTTTGCAGATATGATACTTTTTTTTCCCCCCTTCTCTAAATTGAATCCATTTGTTCAATAACCTTTACACATATAATAAGATCATATATGCACTACATCATGATGATTTTTCCCCTTTTTAGGGAAAAGAAATAACAGAATAGAAAGCTTTTGTTTAGGGGTGGTTGCTTTATTCTAAAGTAACCAATTAGTGAAGATTTGCCAAGTTTTAGGAAATGGGATAGTTTATTTTCTTCTTTTTGGAAGTTAAAGGAAAATGATATTTTAAGCCGAGAAAGTTTTGTGGAGAATATTTGTGTGGCAAAGTTGATCATAGAGATTAGTCATTGTTGTTGTTGTGTGGTCATTTTTCCTAGACCATCAATAAGAAATAAAAATTAGAACCAAAGACGTGGAAAATATGTTAGATGGGCATTGAATGCACCAGGACCACTTCCAACTACAATTTTTGGATGATTTTACAGATTCCCTCTCCTGGCTTCCTGAAATGATGGGACTGTCCTGCCATTAATTTCATCTGATTCATAAAAATACCAATTAATGTTCTTCAATTTTAATTATAGTAGATGAATTTTTCTCAATGAACACCAAGTAAGTGGTTTGATATCACCCAAAGAAACTACTACTTAATGTTCATTTATTTATTATTTAGTGAATAAATATTTATCAATTACCACCAAATAAGAGGTTTGATAAAAATAAAGAAAATAAATAAAAGATACCATCAAATTATGCTAAAAGTTCTGAGGACAAAAATGAGAGCTACCAATTTTGTATAATCTAACAGAAAATTTAGCTGTCATTGGTCTCAACCACTTATCGATAAGCAAACAGAATCCTCTAAACATAATTCTTTGGAGTTGTAATTCATGGTAACATCCTTTTTTTTTTTTTTTCTTTACAAGAAAGTTGAGAAGAAAAAGGTGATGGATGAGGTCAAACAGTGGCAACTAAGCTTATTTTAAAAGGAGAATTTGTTAACTCCAATCTCCAATTATGGCTAGGCACTTACAAATCAAGCCAGCTTATAAAGTTAGGGTGACAATGAGATAACAGAATCCTCTAAACATAATTCTTTGGAGTTGTAATTCATGGTAACATCCTTTTTTTTCCTCTACAAGAAAGTTGAGAAGAAAAAGGTGATGGATGAGGTCAAACAGTGGCAACTAAGCTTATTTTAAAAAGAGAATTTGTAACTCCATTCTCCAATTATGGCTAGGCACTTACAAATCAAGCCAGCTTATAAAGTTAGGGTGACATTGAGATTTCACTTATTTGCCTCATCTATTTCCAAATTCCAATACCCTTTGAGTTTCTTAGCACCAAAAAAAAAAAAAAAAAAAAAAAAAAAAAAAACCTTAGAGATTGAGAAAAAAAAAAAAAAATCAAAAGGGATCAAATTTTCTTTTGTTTGGATTTCAGCAAGAAATAAAAGAAAAAAAAAAAACTTCAGGAAAAGTGTGAGAAAATTTAAATTTTTTTAGTATTTAGAAGGGTTGATTAGTTATTTGACCCATTTTTTGACCCAAAACTCTGTATATGACCATATTCAAAAGTTTATAACTAAATGTCCAACTCATTTAATAACAAAAATGAAAATACAACATATTATACAATTGAAATTTTAAAAAGAACGGATATTTAGTTATAACTTTTAAAGCATAACATCTACTAAAACCAATTTAAAAAATTGGTCATCACCTAATTTTCTCTATTTTTTTTTTAATTTTTAGAATCTCATCAAGAGAATGACAAAAGAAAATTTCCAATAGGAAAATATTCAATTTGTTTTTAAAAAGTTTTCTTCACCTTTATTAACTTCTTTTTTCTATGATTGTAAAAGCAATGTCTAGTCCTATTAATGTTTAGCAAAATAACTTCTAGTGTTATTACACATTAATAGTTAACTATAAGCAACTAACGAGTGGTCCTTTTTTCCATTAAATCAGAAAGCACACAGCCCACAAAAATAAAAAAAAATAAAATAAAATAACTAAGAAAAATCTATTGAAATTTGGGAGTATCTTAAATCCCCATTAAGAGAATGAAAAAAGAAATTTTTCAAAGGGAAAATAATTTTCTTCATTTTTCTTTTCCATTATTATTATTATTATTATTATTATTATTATCTTTTTCTGTAGAGCACCACCATCTAGTCTCTTTATATGTTTATGTTTAGAAAAAATATATACTGAATAATGATCCTATATATATATGTGTGTATATATACACTTACAGATTAATAGTTCTAATTATAAGTAACCAACGAGTGGTCCTCTGTTCCATTAAATTAGAAAGCACAGGCCACCAAGAAAATCCCACACCATTAAATGAGAAAAGCAAAGAGTAGTTCATGTGATGTTTTGTCAATATAAGTTTATATATGTGTGAAAAGTAGCAAATCCAAATATCACATGGATGATTTTGGAATAATACTAGACAAGAATTTATATTAACCAATTGCAGTGGCTCTAAAGTCTTATCTGATATAGAAAATGACCTTTTTTTGACAAGAATTACAAGACTAAACTGGGAAATAATGTTTACCTTCTTGGCAAGGCAACTGTACATGGAAATAGGACTATATTAATGGAGGATACACTGTCTTCAAATTCCTATATTATGTTTTTTTATTTTATTTTCTTTCAACTCTTTTTACTAGGAATGTCAACGGGGCGAATCGAGAACGATTTTTCAATTATCATCCCCATCCCCAAAAGCCAATTACAATACTATACCCACCCCTAGAGATATAAAATAGGCCAGGCCGACCCATATTCTTATTAAGGGCCCCGACACGGTCCACAGGCCCAACCCACATTTTATGTGGGCCTAAGTGGGCCGTGCATATCGGGCCACAATGTGAGTCTAATTTCGTTGTTATTCTATGCTTTAAAAAATCAAATATGGGCCTACAACTCATTCATATTCTTTTAAAATTTGAATAAATTGAAAATAAACAAAAATAAGCAAATAAATAACATTAAAAGCATATAAGTGAAAATATTTAATTAAGATTTTTTAAAATTTTAATTAAGAAATATATTTAAAATTATATATAGAACAACTAAATGTGGGTCGGATCGGGCCCGTGGACCTATGACTGATGCCTAGTCCGACCCCTTCTATATGTAACGGGCCAGCCCAATGTGGGCCTAGGCCAGTATCGTACTTTTTATTCGGAACGTGGGTCGGCCCACAAAGCCTGGCCCATATTGACATCTTTACCCACCCCATTAACCATTCTTTTAGATGCAGGGACGGTGCATATATTAACTAAGGAAAACCGTGATTACCCATTACCTATTGATAATAATAAAATATTAAAAAAATTGAGATGAAAATACTAAATCTTTTCTATAATTAACAAAACAATATACTAATAATTTTCAAACTCTAATATTTAAATATATAAATACATACATCTCTCCAAACTCATTATTTTGCCAAAGATATAAGAATATAAATAGTAAAAAATTAAATACATATCTATATATATAATAAGTTTTTATGTGAATATATAATATATCGGGGCGAGTACGGTGCAGATTATGCTAACCCTACCCGCATATTAACAGTGCAGTTATTACCCACCCTAATTATTTTCCCGCTTGAGCGATTTTTCTCCTCCCTATTCGGATTGGAGAACCACGGATACCTATAACCGTGGTTATATTACCATCCCTGCCTCTTACCCCAAAAAATACTTTGATGAACTTTCAACTTTAAACCGCGTGCATTTAATGACTATTTACTATTTTTTTCAAACTCACGTCACCGACGTTGAAGTGAGAAGATCAGATTCAAATCTGACGTTCAAAGTAGGGAAAAGAATGCAAGTTGGACTTTGTATAATGTTTTAATATATTGAGAAGCAGCAGTTAGCACAACCGCGGTCCCATGGTCTAGTGGTCAGGACATTGGACTCTGAATCCAGTAACCCGAGTTCAAATCTCGGTGGGACCTTTAGTTCTGTCATTTTATGTTTTTTCATTTTAATTTTTGTTAATCTATGATACTATATGCATACATATACGAATAAATCTCGGTGGGACTTAGTTCTGTCATTTTTTGTTTTTCATTTTAATTTTTGTTAATCTATGATACTTTCATTTTAATTTTTGTTAATCTACGATACTATATGCATACATAATAAATATGTATGACGAACAAATCTTGGTGGGACCTTTAGTTCTGTCATTTTTTATTTTTCATTTTAATTTTTGTCAATCTATGATACTATATGCATACATAATTATTATGTATGCATACATAATTTTTGTTAATTTTAGTTTGTTAATCAAACTAAATCCACGATTCTGAATCATTGCTACTGGGTTCTGTTTGAGGAACTACTAAAACTAAAATCACCGAAGCTTTCCAAAAGTGGTAGCATTCGCAATCATGGGTGGGTAGATAGATTATTCCCGGAATTTGAATTTCGATTATTGAGGATAATAATGCTATATATGAAACTCGATGTAATTGAAGTAAGAAATTTTCTTATTTTGTTATCAAGCAATTATGAGGAAGCACTATCCTGTTTTACTAAGAAATAAGAACAAACAAAATAAGTATACCTGTTACGATTTTCTTGCTCAGAAAATGAAATGACTGCTGAATTAAATATTGTATCAAAACCGTTAGTTTCACAACAAAGTACAAACCAAAAGAAAACAAAAAGAAATAATAATAAAGATTATCTCCGTGTCTTTAACATTGTTGTATAAAAAAAAGTATAAAATTTGTGCTGTACAATATCTCAATTAACGTTTGGTGGTGCAACACTCCAAAACCTACCTAGTTAAACTAGATTTTGTAGACTTTCCAATGGTAAAAGACGTAAAATAAATAAATGAAAACACGGATTTACAAATTTCCGGGTGTCGAAATGGAAAAGACCAAAAACTATAACTCTTCCATTAATGTTTTAATTTAACAGAAAAACTTGCTCGACCATAGTGGAAAACTATGATATCTCGGGACACCTTGAATTCCGAAAGAAAACTGAGGATCTATAAGAGCAATCAAGCTGGAATGCAAAAGGAGGAGCTGAGAGCTGGAGGCAAGACACAAACCAGGTGGGGACTAGGTGGATTGCAGCTTATATTTGCCTCATCGACGTCTGGTAGGCCAAGTTGAGGAGGCCGTACGTAACCCGCCACTAATGGCACACATAATATAGAGATTTCTATCCTTGAACCTGTCAATGTTAATGGCAATGAGGATTTCAGCAATTGGGGGATACATCAGTCCTTTTCAGTTAGCTATTCCCAAGTTTCTATTCAGAACTAAGTATTTGAGAGTTGACAAAACTCCCTAGGCGAATTTAAATTGTTCACAAACCTTGCTTTTCGGATAGAGATACATGCCCTCTTTTCCTTCCAGCGATCATCCAATTTTCAGTATTTGCATCGACTTCATATAACACTTCATCCTGATGCACAACCAAGAAATAAAAAATTTTATCAAGATTGCGTGATATTTGTGTTCGGTAAAATTTGTCAATGTTATTGATTCTTTTATAATTGCTATTTCAAAACTGAGGATTTCGTATATTGAGATGGAACCTTATAATGGGATCAGTCTAAGACTTACACGCTGCTGTGAAACTAGATTCTGAAAATCTTTTAGCCTTTCAACCCTCCATTTCATGGTAACAAGCTGCCCAACTTTAAGGCCACCAGAAGGGAGAGGAAGAAAACCAACAGCTAAACATGGATCAAGGACAGGCCTCTGCAAAACGAGAGCACTCCGGAAAACTAAATCCTGTTTAGCATCCTCCGGTGCAGAATGCTCTGTACCTGAAGGAGGATGTGCTCCAACACTTCTATCGCCAGAAATTCCATATCTAATATTTAGTATACTCTCTGATTGTAGAGCCTTAACTTCATCTGCACCAAAAGGGCCCAAAAAAAAGGGGTTAAAGTGACTTAATCATAGACGTTCCTAGACCGTCAACAATCCTTATAAATAAGCAAGCCTAGACATTTGGCTGATATTAGTCACGTGATTGTCCAAACCTTCAGCATCTGTCTTTCCTAAGCATATACTGAACAGGATTCCCACTTTGGAAGCTGGGGAAATGACAAGTGGAAAGAAGCCAGAAGTTGGTCTTCCATCACCTCGTCCAGCATGAACAAATCCATCTTGAAGATCAAGCCAGGCATCATGGATGGTCAACGTGGCTTTCACTTCAGAATGTAGAATAACCTGAAGTAACATCAACCGACTTCAATGAACAGAGAAATAGTCCACAAAAAGACAAATTTAGGACTACCATTATTACAGCAGCAAACATAGACCCTTGACCTCTAAAGAAATGGAATAATCAAAATCTGAATACCCTCTCGTAGTTTCATGAAACTGAAAAACGTTCATTTATAAGCATGCAAGTTTCAACTAACAGATGCAATATGTACGAAAGTGGCATCAATTAGCGGATAGCAAAAAGCAGCTAGAGGTTGTTGAGAAGTAAAGTTGCAAAAGTCTGGGCACAAATAGACAAGACAAAAGTTCTGTACTTTCAGGAACATACTACAGTAGATGTAGAAAAGTAAATTTAGTGATATAACTCCCAGAGTATATTAAAACGAATGTCCTGAAAACTAAACCGGGTGATTGTTCTCCAGACGAATAACTAACAAAATACATCCATCTGGAGGATGCTAGAAAACTGGCAATGTCTCTCTAGTTGGTCTGTCTGGAAGATACTATTTCAACTCATGTTTCCTATTGTGCCATTATTTGATTAGGACTAGTCTCTTGTAATAAGTTACTCTCTCTACATGTTCGAGGAATAGATAGAATAATCTTCTAAACTAGAAGCTAGAATACCTGCAGAAGCAAAGTACCATCGTTGCATTTATCTGCAACTCGTATGCTCACATGGAAAGGATCAGTGAAATGCACAGCCAGGGTCCTGCAAAACAGATCAAGTGTATTCCCAAATAAATAACTCATTAAAGGATATTAAAAGTTTTGCACTATTAAGTCAATAAAGAATCAGCAACAAAATCTGGGAGATTAAGAGAAAATTGCAGTGCCTTTCAAATGTCTGGTTATGAGATATTCCAAACTCAAGTTTTAGGGCTATAGTCCTCATTCCGTCCACAATGCTCGTTCTCTGGGGAGTAGCTGCTCATAAAAAAAGATGCACCATATACAGGTAAGCAGTTGGACGCTAAAAACGTTTTTATGTATGCATGTGTGTGTGTGTGTGTGTGTGTGAGTAGAGATTGGATAAATGCACATATGAAACCAGCAAAGGAATTGCATTATCATCTCTGAACCTGAAGAGGATCCTCTTGCAAGCTTATCACTGATAGCACGAACAGGAATCCACAAAATAGATGCCATATTGCTTGCCCAATCTGGAAATTCTACTCTACCGTCATGGAGAGTCAACTGCTCAAACTCTTTATTGACAGCAGAACCATTTTCCAAAGCACCATTAGTGCCCTTGTCCGTGGAACCTTTTGACAAATCTGCATAGCTTTCCATCTCAATTACATGTGACTCTTCAATTCTAAGGCCAGGACCAGTATCAATATGCAACACGGCATCCTTGAGGGAGTAGTCAATGGGCCTTACTATAATCCCAACCCACTGTAATTCATTTATAAGCAAAGCTGATGAAACAGCTGCAGCAAGATCAACCAAGGATCTTGGTTTGAAAACCTAAAGAAGAGCATGGTCAGATACTGAAACAGCTTGCATATATCTGGTTAGAAACAAAAATACTGGTAAACATCTCCAAATCAGATTAAGCTTCTGGGTAGAAACTTATGATAAAGACAAAATGAACCAAAATAGCACTATACTGGTTATTTAGTATACTCAAGGTGGACTATACCTTCAAGATAGGTCTTGTAGGCTTTTCATAACTCATAAAATCATCGCTATCTGCAGGGCCACCTTTGGAAAAGCTATGAGACCTGAATCTCAAGTGCCCAATCTGCCCAGTAAGAACCCCTAAGACATAGGAACCTGGCTTTTGGGGTGGTAAATCCAAGGTAATTGTATTACGACCAGGTTTTAGTACTATAGCATCAGAGCTCCTTAGTGCCTGAAATATTAATGAAACTTTAGCAACATAAAGTGCAGGGACATAAATAAAATATGCATAAAATTTAGTCCAAGAAGAGCGATACCTTAACACCCTCATCAGCATTAAATGTAGCCATCAGTGTCAGACTAAGTGAGTCAAGAGTTATATCTTCCGGAAAGCCGCTCCAAACGGTTACAGAGAGAGTACCAGGATCCCCATCACACAATTCTATTGGAGGCCCAGGATTTCCAGAAAACGTAATCAACGATGATACATCCAAAGGCACAGGTTGCTTCATTTCACTATGTGCAAGACGGACAACCTCTGACTGAAAAGCTTGACGTTCCTTGGTCAAAAACAAGCCTTTGTCTAGTGAAAGCAATCTCACACAAGATGATAAGTAACCACCTTGGTCATTGAGTATCTTCTGACACTCTGCTAAATTGGGCAGGACTTCAGCTAATAGATCTTGCCATCCTTCACCAGCATAAAGGGCACAAACCTTCTCATATGACTTTGCAGCTAGATCAAAGTTCCCATGCTTAAAGCAGACAGCTGCTATTTCACCATCAAGAACAACTCCATGTCTTTTCCACCAGGAGCGATGATAATTGTCTGCAGCACCCTTTGTCAGCTCTAAATATTTTTGCTGCAGAAACAAGAATTTATATTTAGAAAAGAAAGTCGATGCTGTGCATAAGTGGACCTGGAGAGCGAGCCACCAGAGCTCTGACACAACAAGAACTAAAATAGTTTGGAAGCCAAAAATAAAATTTCACGCTTTCTGGGTGATACCATTTTTAAAGGAGAACCAAGCATTAAGAGAAAAGAATTCATATTATTAAAAAAATTAACAAATAAGATTCTATAATAAGAAGGGAGCCATCATTCCATGAACTGGTGATTTCATAATACAAAAAATTCAGAAATACCACAGGATAATTAAAAATTCAGAAACGCTATGGATACAGGATAAGAAGTATCTTATTAAGCAAGTGCGTGACTGTATTTGAAGCCTCAAATTGATACCTCAAACTCTTCTACAGACGAGAAAGACGTCCATAACTCAGGATTGGAAATTGTACTCTGCAGAGCATGTTCAGCAGCAACATAAATCTCTGCAAGTCTCATAGGTCGATCAATTGAGCTGTCCATTCCTGGTGAAGAATTTGTACGTGTCATAGAATTTGCATTTACTTTATGTGCTGGGAACATCTTTGACATTGCATCTGAACCTGATCTGCCAAAATACATAGCACCTTCACAAATTAAAAGCCTTTGTAATGCTACTGTGCATGCACGGTCAAACATATTTTATTTTTATATGTATATGTACTAAGAAGATATATAAATTCTGGATAAAGAAGCATCAATCAAAATTAATGGAGAAGTGATGGCACCATACTACACTGGCTATCATTTCTGCATTTTAATTTCCGATCAAAAAAGGTTTGGGACCATCATACATTTCAAACATATTTCCAGCAGAAAGAGAAGCTCTTCGCCGATTAGCCTCGCGGAGAAGTAAAGAAGGTTCAAGTGGCAATGGTTTCCTGTGGATGCCAAAGTGTTTGACTACTGGAGTTTCTTGAAGAATCATCTACAAAAGGTAAACAAATGGCCACACTGAATTTTAGGAAATTATTCAGTTCCAGTTGAGAAGTCTCGAATTTGGCATATTAGGTATCATTAACCAAATATATCTTTTGAGAAAGACTACAGAAAATCCCTTTAGCCGACTTTATACTGCACAAAATTTACATGCCAAATGGGAATAGAAGGAGGCCAAATTTTGAAAAGGTTAATTAATTTGCAGATAAATCTATATTCTGACAACCCTCAAATTAACAAGTTCTTCTAGCTAAGCTAAGTAGTCAATTTAGTATCCCAGAGTAAAGTAATAAGTCTCCCAGGATAGAATGGATAACTATTCAAACCTATGCATGCTAGAAGATATTTGAATCGACGTAAATTTCCAATATCGTTCCTCCATTACCTTCTACTATCATTCTCATAATTCACTTTCCGTCCACTATACACAAACTATGTATGACTATAATGTGTTTTCGTTTAAAAAACAACATTTTAAGATGCCCGTAGTGTATTACATCTGGATGTGCCAGACAGAAAACTGACCTTTTCTTTTGCCAACGCGTTAGATGAACCATCAGATGGAAGTGACGGCCAAACTGCTGGTTTGGGCCAAGGTAGCATACTGAGTGAAGCACTGTTCAATTGGAAACACAATGGATAAATTTACAAGGTAGAGACCGAAAAAAAAAAGTAAAAAAAAATTACAGCAAATATCTATCGCTTTTGGGAAATTGAAGATAATTGGTTTCAATTAAGTGAGAATGATTGCCTCTAGAAATCCACAATAAGAAAACCCATTAGGTAGAAGCTAAAGCTGGATTTGGTCATAAAAGGTTGTATCAGTACCTGTTGACAGGACTTCTTTCTATATTTGTTCCAAATCCAATCAAATAGGCAAGCCTCATGAACTGCAAAAATCATAAACTAATTAGAACTTTCCTTGCAGCAAAAATTAACAGATAAAATAAAAGAAAGAACGTGAACAAATTTATTGTCGCTGTTAGAAAATCACCTAGAAGGGCAAAAAATTCAGCATTTATGCATTTGATAAGGTCAGTTCATAAAACGAAGTCAATAATATGGCTCAATTCTCAGTTAATGGATTCTGAGTCACTCGTATTGACACACTAGAAAAACCATTGAAACGTATCTATTGTGTTGCATCATGGCTTATGAAACTAAAGAAACTCCTACCTTAACCCTGCATAGTGAATAAAGGTCACCCTGAAGTCGGTAAAACTCCTTTTCTATATCAGGTGCCACAAGTCCTTCATTATAATGTGAAGCAGTAGCAGTGATCAAATCCACGCAAGCAGATATTACCCAAACTTCACGCATACAAAAAGGTAGAATATTCTGAGAGCAACTCCAAGAGGAAAAATATCAAAGACAGAAGAAAAAAGGTGTGAGAAAGAGAAATCAAACACATAAGCAATATAGCATGGTAAGAAAACACAGAAATGGAATAGGGAACCCAATACCTCATGCAGGGTTAGGGCCTTCGAGAAGCTAATAATGAATGAGAAACCCCTTGATGCAACTTCAAAGGGTCGATCCAGCTTAAATAACAGCTGCAATTAAAAAATTCACAATTAAAATTTCAGTGTAAAGATAAATAATGAACAAATTAAAACAAATTGTGAAAAAAGCAAGAATTTCCTACAGCTTGTTACTATGTACATGCAATATACTAAGACACAAGAGTAAAAAAAATTAATCCGCCAGTCAAGTTGATCCACAAGGACAATATGATTAATCCCAAGACTGAATAATCAAATCCTGGGCCACTCCTGTGTTGCTCTACATCCTAGCTTCATATGCAATTGGCTCCATCAGGTAGATTATTTCTATGCATAATTTTTCTACATGATATTTGTTAGTATGTCACTTTAACTATGACACAATATTATGATGCAACATCTTTTAATGCAGGCTGTATGCAGTGGCTGGGAAAAGGCTGGCAGAAGTGGGAAGGGCTTAGGGGGCAGATTCCACCAGTGCAATCAACATAGACAAATAACAATGGAAAAATAGTCAGAGTCTAAGTCTGTATGTATATGCTCAGAGATATTTATAGATGGATAAGAGAGCAATGGATGATATAATATTACAAGAAGAACAAAGCAATCAGACACTACTTTGGCCACATATATGCCTTATACTATTTGTTTAATGTACAGGTGAGATATAAGAGATACAGCTTCACATACCTTTGACTGACAGGCAAAGAGATACTGTCTAAATTCAAATTCCCTAAATGAATCATCTTGAACAATCTGTGTCAGTGGCTTTTTTCCAGGATTAAGCAATGCTGCTTGATCGTCACCATGGTCTACTCCTCCAAAGTCCCTCTGTTTCCCAGGTATATTAACTGCATCACATGGAAACAATTGGTCTAAATCATGATACTTGCATCTATGATAAATAGATAAAATATAATTAAAGTGTACAGTTAAAGTGCTTCAGATAAGGAAAAAAAGGAGATCTAGACAATTGCATAATTACAAAAAAGAAAAAATGAATCAATCAATCATGTGATTCTTTTGACAGAAAGATTAACCAAAAATTACAAGGTGAAAAAGGTTTATCAGACTGGCCTTCTGGAGAGGAAATCATGTCCTCGAACTAATCAAATGACAACCACACATAAATCTTTAATACAGTGCGTAGATGCTAATTGCAAAATTAGATTGCTCATATTGGTTCTAGATTGACACACAAGTCCAGGTAAATTCAAATCTCAAAATGGTACAGCGGGTTATATTTGCAGGAACAAGTATCATGAATTCTTTAAACAAACTAGATCAACTAGCATTGAGCAGATAAATATTATACTTTCGGGGGCTATAAGTGCACTAGAAACCAGAACATATATCTTGCAAGAGAAACTAATCAACAAAAAGACAAAAAATGTACCCGTTTCTAAATAGCAAAGTTCCAGTTCGTCATATTCACGTAGGGCATCTTCATGAAGATGAGCCATCTCAAACATAAAAGCCAAGCTTTCCTGAGAACAAGCAGCAAATACAGTAAGAAATGTCTAGAATGGGCAGAAAAGAAAGTCATAGACAACTAAAGATAAATGGCTATAAAGACAAGAAGGATTGTGAAACTTGTGCCTTCATATATCCCTAAAGTGGATAATGAAATGCTATTCATGAATATTTTGGACATAGTTTGTGCACAAGAACAAGTCATGAATAAGTTCTTTCACGAATATTTTGTACATAATTTGTGCACAAGAACAAGTCAAATAAGTTCTTTGCATGAGATACATGAACTCAATAATTTTCTCAGTAATTTGCTTGAATCCTCTTTACACTCAAAGCATCCTTAAACACGTTTTTATAGTTAACATATTGTCAAGATTGAAGGACCTTCAATATAAAAAAGTTGCAGAAGTTCCAAACTGGCATGAGTCTTTGTTCACTGAGCTTCCGTATCTCCTCCTCATAAAACTGTACACGCTTGTCCAAGGTATTTCTTACAGATTCCACAATCTTAGATTCTAAGTCTTCCCAAAAATTTGCTTCAGGAGAATGTAAATCAAACTTGCAGCACCTAAGTAAACCACCGCATGTTAAAAAAATAAATAAAAGCAAACTATGAAAAGAAACAGAAGAACACAAATGATATAAATCATTACATCATGAGATTTCTATCTTTAGATTAATTTCCATTATGCATAAAGATTTTTAATTCTTAGTTTATATTTCACAGAGAATTAATACAATAAATAGAACAAAAAAAAAATTTCTAATCAGATTAAAAACGCAATGCAAGAAAAGGGTATGCTATTGAACAAATAAGTATGAGAGATCATTTCTATTCGCTTTACTATTTACATATTTTTTTTTTTAAAAAGGGCGAAAGATATCAATTGAAAAAGTACAAATTACTGAAAGCAGCAAGTTTACCTTTCTCTCTTCTTGGAACTAAAATCAACTTCAAGTTTGGCATATACTTTTTTTGCCATTTTGGTAGCTTGATCATTACTTGGATGAGCCTTAGAGACGAAAACAATAAACCATTCCCGTTCATCATTTTGGACAATCAATTTCAGGCGTGGTTTAAGGATGGTTTTGAACTCATCAAGATCCTAATGAAAAAATTGTCAGTTCTAGCACAATAATACAACCAAACATTGATTTAGAAAGAGGATCACCACCTAAGAAGTGTTAAGTGAATTTTTATGTAAATTGACTAATAAATAATGACCATGAAACAAACTTCACAGATTTCCCTTTTAAATGTCCTACATCAGGAATTTTCACAGGGAATTAACTTCCGAACTAAATCAAGATCAGGACCTCCCATTTCAGATCAAACAAAGTGAGGAATATTTACATACTGTTTCCAATATAGTACACAACATCTATGTTTAAATATTTACATCATACAGACCACTATTATCTTATGCCTACAAATCTAACTACTTTTAAATAGCATTAGTAGCTTCCATATATTCATCTGACCTCTTGAACCAGTGTTTGCAGAAAACTAAAGATGGAGGGTAAAGTTTTTTCTACGCCTTCCCCCTCACAGTTCTGATGTTCAAAGAACATTTTCATCCGTAGCAAGTAAAAAATGTTTATAACACCATTGTATGTGTAACGTCATAAGCAAAATATAAAGCTCCCTCTTTTCCCATAAAAATATATGAGATGCAAGTAAAAGAATTGCCCCATCATCAGATAATTAAATTACCTAAAGTATAGTCATCCAATTTCTCTGCTTCAAATAATAGTAGCAACTTGGAAATCACCAAAGGTAGAGAGAGTCAATTGTCTAAGATGACATGAGGATGCATATATGTCGAAAAGTAAAAAAGGGGAGAATGCAGGTGAGGTGAAGGAGAATGAACGGTACCTCACAAGTAACAAGGACAACAGTCGCATATGGCTCTCGGAACCAAAACAAATATTGCTCCTGTGGAAACCGGCTGCGAAGTCTAGCATCCGTTGTTAATATGAATTCAGCAGGCAAATTCTCAACAAACACGGGATTACGGGTCTTATTGTTCAAGCAAGCTCTTTTCAATGGAAACCGCTCCTCAAATCCATTCTTGATAGTAGGCCACAAATCACTCACATCTTCAACTGAAAAGCACCACATTATAAATTCATTAGACTTATTCTTAGGATTAAGGACCATTACAATTACATCATTACCAGTACATTTGTTCAATCATCTTTTAGATGCAACAGAAGACAAGACATAGGCATGAAATAGAACGCAATAAACTCAACCAAGCCTTGTTTCCCCAATAACGATACTTAATTTACGACATAGATGAC
This sequence comes from Trema orientale, assembly GCA_002914845.1. Lineage (NCBI taxonomy): Eukaryota > Viridiplantae > Streptophyta > Magnoliopsida > Rosales > Cannabaceae > Trema > Trema orientale. The sequence continues at coordinate 256,623 of JXTC01000295.1, forward strand.
TCACTGAAGGTGCTCTGATTGTTAAGTCCGAAAGAACTAAATTTTTGACGCTGCGAATCTCGGGACATTGGTGGGAAAATCCAAATGATTTTCACCGCTTTTACAAACACGATCAGAAAATGGTAAAAAGTAATTCTTGAAGCATCTCCAGAATGCAGTACAAAACGGGGCCCACATTCTGAAAACGCAGAAACCAATTTCTAAAACTACCCATTTCCAGCCATTCTTCTCTGATGCCATATAAAATGCATAATCCGCATCACTCTCATTCTTTCTCCCAAATGGGCATTAACATCTCCAACTAATTTCAGACTCAAAATGATCCCAAAAACAATTAAGCTCAAATTTGCAAAGGAGTCAATTCAAATCTAGTGTCTGTAAACATACATAAATACATATATAGATACATACATAGTCTGAACCGCATTAAGATCGAGAGCACAATACACAATCAAGCTAAAAATTCTGGAATCTAAAAAGTAAATTTAGTGAAAGAGAAAGTAGAAGAGAGTTGGGAAAATGAGGAATTACCAGCAATAACGAGGTGATCACAGGAATTCTTGATAGTCTGGAACTGAGCTAGAAAATTCGCCATGTTCGACCTCGATCTACACACCAACTATATGCGAACCATATTACACATCGATCCGCATATATATATATATATATGTATATGTATACCGAAGAAGAGAGAGAGAGAGAGAGAGAGAGAGAGAGAGAGAGAGAGTTCTAAGTCTGGTCTCTTACAGAGTGTTGTGTTGTGAATGATGAGAAGCGAGAAATGGAGTACTGGTGGAGGTTGGGGGACTAATTTGGTAATTTCGTATGGCCAAGAGATCTAGTGCTTCGCGTCCGTATCTCGTTTCCATGGGCCGTCTCTTTTCATCGGTTGGCTGGCTCACGACTTGTTTGGTTCACCGGCTCACTGCTATGATACCCATGACAAGTAAGACTGTAAGGTGCCGTTAGGTTGCAAAACAAAAATGGGAATAGGATGAGAATGGTAAACATAAATGGAACCATGAAGAAAATTGATTGATTTATTTGGTTATTATTATATTTATTATGGGTCGGAGTTGGATAATAATATATATTTTCTTTTAATTTATAACAAGTAAGGGTAATTAGTTAAGTTCATTTTTTAAAAAAAAAAAAAATAGAATTAACATTATCTAAACCAAAATATCCTTATGGGATTACTGTAAAAAAATACCCTTATGTTTGGATATTCTGTAATTTAAATCTTAAAATTTGGATTTTACAAAATAATACTCTGAGATTACGAATTTCTGAAAATTAATACTCTGTATTGATTTTTAACTGATAAAATACAATAATATCCTCAAAATTTTTTGATGGAGGATATTATTATTTTTTCGTTCTTAAAATTGGTTAAAAAATCTGTCAAGGGTATTAATTTTCAGAAATTCTTAATCTCAGGGTATTATTTTGCAGAGTCCAAACTTCAGGATTTAAATTGCAGAATACTTAAACTTCAGGGTATTCTTTTGCTATTATCCCATATCCTTATTATTGGAAAAGCTGAACAAATAGTCAAATTGGTATAAAAATTGATTTTTTTTGTTTTTTTGTTTTTGCATTAGAAATTAATTCTTTTCTAAAAAATAAAAAATTTTAAAGACTAATATATCCTTTTTTTCAATCTTTTTTAATGAATATTTGAAATTAGATATTTAAATGTAGCATATGAGTGTGAATTAATACTACTTGGTTAATAACACATTATAAGAATGCTTTAGTATCCTACAATTTATTGAGATTAGATTCTTCATGAGGTTGTGCTTAGGAGGCTTCCCTTTTTTTTTTTTCTTTATTAGAGTGAGTTGCAAAAAAATACCCTAAGGTTTTGGTATTCTGTAATTTAAATCCTAAAATTTGGAGTCTGCAAAATAATACAATAAGATTAAGAATTTGTAAAAATTGATACACTACATTGACAATTTTTAATAACCAAAAGACAGTAATATTTTTCATTAAAACTGGACTAGTCCTTATTATTCTCCTTAATATTGATGATATTATTGTTTTTACTTGTTAAAATTATTCAAAAAGTAAATCCAAGATATCAAATTTTAGAAAATTTTAATCTTAGAATATTATTTTGCAAAGTCCAAATTTTAGGATTTAAATTACAAAATACTTAAACTTTAAAGTATTTTTTTTGCAGTTTACTCTTTTAAGTATCAATTTGATTCTCATTTTTAGTTTATAATAATTAGACCAATATATAATTATGATTGTTTAACATTTCTGTCATGGCTCTGGTTGTTAACTTCTAAAATGCAAAACTTATTTTATTCTTCACTTAAGATTATATTAGTTAGTCCATTCTACAACAACTTGTTCTATTACCTTTCCCTAGTACAAAACACAATACGATAAAGAAAAACTTGTTATTAGTTAGCTACCTATATATATATATATCCATATAAATAGAACATTATTATATATAACTAAAGTGGAAGAGTTCTCGACTGTTTATATACCCTACTTTTATTGTCCAAAAAACAGTAACATTTTTTTTCTTTTTTTTTTCGGGTTTGGTGATTTGGCAATTTTATCCCTTGAGTGTGGTTGTGTTTGTATGCTGGGTGGGGGGTTCTTTGGTAATTTCAAAAGGGATGGGTTGAGATGGCTCTTTTGTGTTTTTTTGTTTCTACTTTTTGCAATTTGACGAGACTGCTCTTTGAAATGCTTTATTGGAAGCTCTACAGATGTGGTGTTTTGGTCTTTTTATTTTGGCCTTTGCTGATTTGACGAAGTTATCCTTCTATTTTTGTTTGGGCTGAGGGATAAAGTTTGGTTTTAGTCATTTTGGTGCCTCATGGGTTACTCCACTAGATTTGTTTCTCTCATTAATTTAGTCTCTTTATTCGTCTTCTCGATTCTTCTTCTCTCTCTTTTCTATGTAATGTGTGTTTTCCTCTTTTTTTTTTTCTTTCCAGATTGTTCCTCTCTCTCTCTCTCTCTCTCTCTCTCTCTCTCTCTCTCTCTCTGATTTTGCTTTTCTCATGGTATGATTTTCTTTCTTTTGTTGTTCTTCCGATAATTGCTTTTTATGTTCTTTGGTTTCAATTTATTGCTTTCTTTGAATTTTTTTGCTTTTTTATTTTTAATGATTTTTTGTCTGTTAATTTGGGCATAGCCGGCTAGATCACGAGTACATTATATTTGTGGTGCTCTTCTCCATTTCTATGGTAATTTTTCACCCTAGAACTCTGTTCTCTTATAATTTTTTCATGCCATTTGTGCTCTGTTTTGGATTATTATATCTTTGATTTTATTTTTGTTGATATATGAGATGGGTTCTGTGTTCTTCCCATTTTTTTGTTTAGCATGGAAATTTTTGGAATATTTGTTAGTTTTTTATTCTATTTCTATTGATATATTCTGATTTTTTTGGGCATGGAAATCCTTGGAATATTTGTTAGGGTATTTTAGGAGTAATATTTTAATTTTTTTTATTCTATTTTTCGTTGCGCAAACTACTGTTTTCACTATACAGCCAACATTAACATTTTTTTTTCTCTTTGAGCCTTTAGTGGTGCAATTTGGTGGTTTTTCCCTTAGAGTGAGGTAATGATTGTATGTTTGGTGGGGGGTTCTTTGGTCATTTCAGAAGGGATGGATTGAGATGACCTTTTTGCCCTTGGAAATGTTTGATAGAAAACTGTATGGGTGTGGTTTTATGGTCTTTTCAATTCGGCTTTTTATGATTTAACTAAATTGGTATGGTTTGGGCTGAGGTATAGGATCTAGCTTTTTCATCTATCTGTTTTGCTTGGGATTATTTTTGTATTTGGTTTTTAAGTTTGTTCATGTATAATGCTGGTTCTGTTTTTTTGATATTTTTTTTGCTTTTCTTATGGCTATGGAAATTTCTAGGGTTTTTGTTTGTTTGTTTCACTCTTCTCTTTGGCATCTCTGTGAAATAATTCCATGCTATTTTTTAATTATTTTTGGATGATATTTTGCTGTTCCTTTCTCTTTTCTGAGATATTTTGGTGTTGAATTATGATTTGTGTTTTTGCTTTTGGATGTCTGTCGATTAGCATTTATGATTTGGGACTTCTCATTTAAAGTTGTGTTGATATTTTCTGACTGCTTATACTCAGATAGTTAAAAAAAAAAAAAAAAAAAGAGGAAAAAAAAAGTAGAAAAGAAAAACGTGAATTCGCGTTGGGTAAGTTCTTATAACAATGTGTATATATTCTTGAATCTATCTTTTTTTATTACATGTTAATCTTATGTATTTTTGTGTGTGGTAGATTTTTTTTCCAAACTTTTTTATTTTTATTTTCTTATTTTTCTTATTTTTCTGCTTCTATCTGATTATGTGTAATGATTACAAATCTTTTGTTTAATGCTATGCTTATATACTCTTACCGTTTATATTTAATGAAAAAAATTATAAAAGAAAGGAAATAGCATGTTAGGTAAGTGTGTGTTTAAATGTGTGTGTGTGTGTTTTTTTTCCCAGATATGTTCATTTTTAACTAGGTGTTCCTTTTATGCATCACCATATGTCTAGATTTTATTTTATTTTATCTTATTCCTAATGGTTTTTAAATCGTTTTGACTGCTATTTGACTATATATACTAAAGTTATTTACTCTCTGTGTATATTTTATCTGTTCTTATCCTAATCCCTGCTTAGAAATTATTGAGCTTGTAGTTCTTTTTCTTCACTGTGCTTATTGTTTACCCTTTATCTTAACTCTCACATAATCTGCGTGCTTCTGAAGTTGCTTTCAAGGGCTTTTTTGCGTCCAACTATTTCAGGTATGATCAATATTCATTCTGTTATGTTGTTTTTTTTTTCCTCCTATATTTTATCTGAGTTATGGCTGTACTTTATTTTAGTTTTAGTTAATCTTAGTTCTATTTTCTATTTAAGGTATTAAATTCTGTGGTGTTGTATTGAATAATGTGTACTATTTGAATTTAGTTTAATTTTGTTGTGTTTTTAATTAATACATATTATTTCGATGCTTATTCCTTTATTGTAGACTTTTTATGTTGGAAAAATTGTGCAAAGTTGGACCATTTGCATGATCTGATTTATTGCATAAGTAACAATTCTATTTCTCTTCCTATTTCTAATCAGTTTATAAGCTATTACTCTAACTATATATGATCTTACGAAAATAGTTTTTTATGTTAGTTTTGTTTGAGAAACTAAGTGTTGTTTTTTGGCCCTTTGCTTACTCTTTTGATTTTCCTGCTGAATGTTAACTGTTTGAGAAACTAGGTGTTGTTTTTTAGCCCTTTGCTTACTCTTTTAATTTTTCTACTGAATGTTAATTACATGGTGAAATTGTGTTTTTTTTTTTCCTCCTCTTTTTTTTTTCCTTTCTTCCTTTGCCTTTATTGAGGGAGGAGTCTTGGCTTTTTTGGTCATTTCATCGGATTAGTTCTTCGTATTTATTGCTAAATAGTCTTCAACGTTCTTTTCTTATAGTCTTTTGTCTCCCTCATATGTTCTTCTCCCTGTCCTTTTTGGATTCTGTAATTGGCGATGATGATTACAAATTTTTCGTAAGTAACAGATTTATTGCCCAGAAATTATTGTTTATATTGGCTTCAAACCTTTCTTTTCAACAGGTTTGTCAAACTTTCTGAATTTGTGATCATAATTTCAAAAAGTCAAATGTGAAGAGCTTTAAAAAGCAAATGTGTTTACAGAAAAACTCTGTTTTTCTTCTCTTATAATTATGCTTCATTTTTACAACTGGAATTTGATTTTGTAACAGTCATTTTTTTTCTCCTTTAACATATCAACTTTTCTTGCCTTTATTGATGTGGTAGTTTTTTTTTTTGGGCAATGTTGCATCATACTCCTATAATTTTATCATTGGTATTCAACTTATATCATATATATGGCAAATTTTTACAAATATTGATAATATTTTGAACGTTTATCTGATTGCTAGAAATCTATTTTTTCCATAGTTTGAAAATAGTTTCTTAGGTAGTTAGATAAACGTTTCAAAGTACACTGTCATGTAAGTTTTCCATATATTGATAATATTCGTATATATCTGAGCCAAATTTTGTATCTAAACATCTATTCATCTATATATATTTCGTGATTGTGACAACGACAATAACTCAGTTGTATCCCCTTGATAATGAAGCTTGCCGTGTCTGTTGAAGAAGAAAAAATAATAAAATATTTTGTCATAAAAGAAGATGAGGAAATAGAAGATTCTAATTGATTTCATTGTAATATTGTGTTGGTAATTGCCTAACACTTAGGAAAAAAATATATGCATGCAAGCTATGGAAAAACACATGATCACATCATAAACGCAGCGGAAAAATTAGCGGGTTTAGGTTTTAAAATTTTTACGTGAAAATAGTTTTCATAACTATATAACATGCATATATCATATACAGGATTATGTATAACATAAATCAAATTTAGATGTACAAATCCTAGAGATGAGATTAGGGTTTACCTCTTGTAGTGTGCTCTTCCTCGATATCCTTGTTAATGGTGATCAAACTTCCAACCCTAGATCTTCTTGTCTATACTCTTGTTCTTGATTGATAAGGCGAGTAGGCACCAAGTCAAATCCTACGTTGGAGAACGATCAATAATACATTCTTGATCTTTCGGAACACCGGGATGTGAGATGAAGCTTTGAGATTGTGAGAAACTTTTTCTCTCCTCTCTCAGCCTAAGGTGGCCGAATTCTCTCTCCTCTCCCTGTGCCTTATGCGTGTGACACTATGTGTCTGTGCAGTTTTTTCTCTCATATATCTTATATATATGGGGCCCAAAACTGCTAATCCTAGTCTAACTAGGATTGGGCTTGTTCTCCAATTTGGGCTTTGGGTGTATTTTTATAAATATGTCCAACTTATGAAACTTATTTATAAAAATACCAACTTCTATGTTGAATCATTATTTTACATAGTTTCATGAAACTAATTTCATAAATACCACCAACCAATTAATGAGCTTTATTGAGTTAGACAAGAGACCTAATGGATCTAAATAATCTAAGCTCCAATAGTATGATAAATACATAATAATTCTTATTATGGTATTTTTATAAATACTATTAGTAAATGAGACACTTCACTAAAGGTCCAATACTACACTCTTAGATTAGATGTCATGCCTTTTACAGAGATTTAATCAACTCGCCTTGATTAACCTATCCATTTAGCATATTCTATACCACATATAGAATCCGTATACAACACCGTAGTTGGATAGGTGAAATTACCGTAATACCCCTCCAACACCTATTTACCTTTAAGTTACTATATTTCTATCAAGGAATAATGTTGTCGATAATTTTGTTCTCAATGGTCATTTAGACAAAATTATTAACCAATTTACAAAGTGAATACTAAGATCTTAGATTTAATTATTCCATGAATCTTGAAAGAACTTAAAGTGGTATTAATGTATAGTATCCTTAACTATTTGGTGTTCCCATCAATTCATAAGCCATAACCTCCAATATATCAGAGTTCAACTCTAATTTTCATAGAGGTTAGTCTTTTAACAAATCAAAAGGCTACAACCCATGAAAGCAAGTCCAATCAAATATCAAGGATTAAGATTTAAATGCTAAGAACTAGTTTGTGGTAATATAAGAATTGAGTTACGACACTCCAATTCTTTATATTACCTGGTCCTATTTGATACACATAACTTATTTATATTGTACTAGTGTTTCTATCAGAAGTCAAACACTTCAATGATTTGAGATATATCATTCCCGTTGAAATAGACAAACACTACGATTTTTAATAAATAAAGTATTCCATCTTTATTTACAGATTGTGAACTAATTCATTTAGATTTAGATAAAGAAACAAGTCTCCCCATAATTAACACTTATTCATGTTTGTTTCGTTATATATAGATAAAGTCATGGAATCTTTTTAGATAAATAAACTATTTAACTGAGATTGTTTAATCTAGCAAATATCATAATTACACATAAGAGAAAGTTGTTTATTCTAAAAAAGTAAAATTGGAAATATGCTTTTTAGGGCAAATATCCCAACATATTGTTCAAGAGATCTGATTATTACTATGTATTCAATTCTCTTATATATGATTTTCTATTTTTATATCTAATATTAAGAATTTTGAATCTATTGAACATTTAAGTTTAACAATTTATATGTTATATGCATAATTCAATTACTGTGATTATAGAAAACAAGCTATAGGTATAATTAGTTAGTATAACTAACTTAGTAAAAGTATACACATAAAAAATATGACCTAAATATCATAAACTGATTAAAATCATGTTGATAACCTCATTTAAATAATTTGTACACTATAGTTGAGTTTTAATTATAATTGGCTTAAATAATTGAAGGAAAATAGAATTGGTACAAATAATGAATATAAAAATTGCACATATAAGAGATTTAATATAATAATATTTTGTAATGTATTAAATAATATCTTTTTATATCTTAAACAAATTTTATATTATTGTAAAATATTATTATTTATTTTAAATAATATAATAAATACCTTCTATATAATTATTTATATAATTATTACATATTCTATTATTAACCCGTAGCAAATGCACAGGTTATATTGCTCGTTTATACATAAAATCATATATAACTATTCATACAACATAACAATACATACTAGATACAACAACTAAATATTACCCAAATGAGTTAAGCATAAGAGTTTGACTACCTAGATATACATAGTTCACTTTAAAGTAAGGAGTACAATTATATAATCAAAGGAGACTTACTCTATGTTAGTCGTCAAAAAAGGTTATCATGCCCAACCTATTATAAAACCATTTAAAAAGCGATCATGGCCAGCTAACAAAACTCTGACCTAGACATTTTTCTCCTCATCAAGAAGATAAAGAAAAATGATACAAGAAAACTGTCACCCAATATGATATGAGCATCTCTATCGGTCTATTATATTTAGCATCGTGGTTCTCATTATTTCCTTATTAAGTCACATATGTTTGTTATTTAAATCTTCACCAATTGCTTCACTTAGATGAATGAATAAGATTTTTATTTTCTCTCTAACAAAATGGGAGGCATCCTTAATTGCCTCAACAATATCTCTAAAACTTCCACTCTTTCTTTTCTTTTTCTTCAGTGAGCCATCATATTGAGTGGGTGGTCTTCTTGATCCACTTGGTGCTTGTGAAAATGACATAGATTTTCCATTTTTAGCACAAGTATCCCTCATGCTACCAATAAAACTGAAGTTATCCTCGTTTCGATTAACTTCTTCATCCTTTTCATTATCTTCTACCACACTAAAATGAGTCTCTGCATTCTATCCTATTGCACAATCTTTTCCCAAAAATTGTGCACATATCATCATAAAAAGAAAACATCTTACTCTTGAAAGGAGCTACTTCCTTATGGCTCTGTACAAGTATATTGATCATATAAACTTATTTTAAGTATTTTAGATATCAAACCATTAGGGATTATATAAAGTTACCTGCAGATAAACATCCCAAACAGGTTTCTCAATTGTTACTATAATTGTGTTTGGAAAATCATTGTGCTACATGCATAATATTTAACTATTACACGAAAGCCGCACTTAATTTTCTCTTTCTCAAAGTTTATTGTTTGGTTAAGCTTAGACGAGCATTTTTGAACAAATAATCCTACAAACATAATGTCATAAGCACATGTATGAAACATATATACTCAACAATCTATAATAGGATGGCAATATTACAACTAAAAAAGAAGTAATGCCAACTTAATTTAGAAAAAAAAAAGAAAAGAAAGAAAGAATATAAATGATATTGATAGCTTTTAAATCAATTACAGCATTCAACATATAAAACAAAGCTTAGACACGAGCCAAAAAAATTAACAAAAATATAAAAAAGATGTCAAAGTTGAAGTGCCCTACAATTAACAATTCTCATTGAGGTGACAAAAAGATTTTCTCGATTATGTTAAAGACTTATTAATTCAACGAATGAACAGTGAAACATATAATGTAAATGAACAGTGAAACATATAATGTAAAAATAACTTTTTTCTTTTAATGAATTAGCAAGCAGTGTCAGATAGTCTATTAATTTATAAGCAATAAAATCATTGATCAGTTTTCAAAGACATCATAAAGAAAATTTACTCTATATGTTATGGACATATGAAGTTCTCAGAGAAATCATTCCCTTTGGTAAGAATGTGAGACAAAGTTTTTTTTCCCTAATATATATATATATAAATATATATCATGAATATATTAATGGCCTTCATGTGTATTATAGAGATCTTTATGCGAATAAAGAATTAGCTTTGTTTCTCAAATTTTATGCTGACAAGGTACCATCTTGTACATTCTGTAAGAGCCATCATAATAAGTAATATAATGCTTCATGGGTGTATCCAATATTCAACAACCATCTAAAGATCACTTTAAATAAAAACCTAAGATATCTATCATAACTATGTTAATTTTTATGATGCTACATTAATCTTCATTGGTGTATCTCATATTTGCTAGCCATCTAAAAATCACTCTTGATAATAACATGAGATATCTAACCTAACTATATTCAGCGAAATGTCACCATCACATAGTAAAATTACATTGAATATATTTCATTTTTTTAAAAAAAAATCTTTTGGATGGAAGGAAAATATTGCGCTTTTGTTAATTACTAGAGGATGAAAAATGGTTGAAGAAGTTTAATAGTCCATCTTATAATTGGTATAAAGTAGCGACAAATATCAACGTGTGAAAAAAAAAATCCAACATATCAACATAGTTTTATATCTAAATATTCCATTAAAATCAACAATATAATAAGAAAAGAGAAATATTTTGTCAAAATCAATAATATAACAAGAAAAGAGAAACTATGATTGGGGATATAAAACTAACAATATAAAAAGAACTCTTCCATTTTCCTTTGTAAAAAATGCTAACTGGAAGGAACAAAACAAGAAATTTCTAGTTTTTTTTATAATTTTTTTTATGAAGCTTAAAAAAAAAAAAAACAACAACAAAGATCAGCTAAAACCCAAACTAGAAAATAAACTTTTGATAAATATATAAAATGGTTGAGATGAAATCTTACCAATTGAGTTTTCCTCCACTAGTTTTCTTCTTGAACGATGACTATCAGTGGAGTTTTGTTTGAATAACTACCAACATAGCTTTCCTTCTTAAATAATGAACAACCGCGGCTAGAGGATTGAGCAAGAGTCAAAAAAAAGAGGCAATAAAGGGTGATTTGGGGCACAATAATTATGGATTGGAATGGAAAGACTTTTCAACCACTTGAGTTTATGAAAGGCCATTGACCCATTCAACTGAATTGTAATTAGAGGAAAGGACACCAATAGGAATTTTTTTTTTTTCCCATTTTTACCTTTTTTAAGAGCATCATTTTCAATAAGTTTTTTAAGAGCAAAATTTGGATCCCAGAAAAATAAATGACATGTTTGCCCTTCGTGATTTCTCCACAGCCTACTCCACAATCTCAGTTTCTCCAAAACTAAAAGTTTTCTCATTTTGCCTTTGAAATCGGAAGAGAAAGCCAGAGAAGGTCCCTTCAAAAAACAAAAGAGAAAAAAAAAAACTAGAGAGTGAAATCGGCTCGTTTCCCCTCAAAACCCTTGACATCTTTCCCAAAGTAGCCCAGAAATGTCTATATTCTTAGTTTTTGAGTTGAAATGGCGAAAACCGTTCGTCCAAAATCGTCGACGAAGAAATCCCAGAGCTTCGAAGAAGCTAGTGACTCCATATTGTTCGAAGTTATCGTTGGGGTTGGTGTTGGTGCGACCGTCAAAATTGAGGTTGTTGTCGTCGAAGAATATGATCAAGTAAACCCTCGATTTAAAGAAGAATGGAACTATAGAAGTATCAAGGAGTGAAGAAAATGTAAGTAATTTACTAATGCATTTGAAAATAATGTTTAAAATTGAATAGAGACCTTAAGAATGTTAGAGAAATGGTTTAGATTTGGACTGTTGAGATGAAACATGCATGCATGCATGTATTTGTTTTGGTAGTCTTACAAAAAGCTAACTTTTTGAAATAATGTGGCTTCCTATGTATATTAATTGTCCGTGTTAGGACAGAGTATTGCTACCTATTTTTTTTTAGTAAATTATGCTTTTAAATGTGATTAATGCTCCTCAGTAGTCATGGGTCGTTCTTGTTCTCTAGCGTTTATTTAATTTTTGACTTTTTCTTTTGTTTATATATAATGCTAAAAGACTAAAAGATCCATTTCCAAAAAACAAAATCCTAAAAGATGAATGACACAGACATCTACCGAGCTTTGTTGTATATAGTGCTAAAAGGATAAAATAATATAATCTCATAATGCTACTAGTATTTCTGGATGACACTGTTTTGTTGGTGGTTATTACCGATTTTTTTTAAAGGTTATTGCCGAATAGTATATGTGAAAAACTTTATATTAAAATTGTAAGAAGCCGACTAGTGTTATATATGTGCATCCATTTATATAATCTAATATTGCAAACCCACATCTATACATTTAAAGTCCGGTGCATATTGATTTTTAATATTGGTCGTTATGTATATATTGAATCTCTTATCCAATCCAAATCTCTAATAAACATAAAAACTTATAAATAAAACTCCAAAAAAAAAAATAATATGAAAAGGCCTAAGAAGATAAGTCTATGAATAAAGTATTGATATCTTTTTTATGTTGTGATGACTATAATCAAATTTAGTCGTCAAAAAATTTAGACAAATATAAGAGCTAATTAAACAAGTTAGAAACATAATATTGGTGGCTAGCTTTCCAAGTCAGATATAACTAATTCGATATAAGAAGTGTTGATTGTAGTTTGAGATTTTATTGACCTGAGGTCAAGATTTTCTTGATCGAGGTCATTAATTCTTTGACCCAATTAACAATTTACTTCTCGTTTTTTTTTCCTATTGTTAATATATTTATCTTTATTTTACAGCCATGTAAACAATATATCCATGAAAAGGAGATTACAAATCAAAAGGTGAATCTCCACAAAACAATTCATGAGATAATGACATGTATAAAAAGAAAGTTAACCGAAGAGAAAAAAACGCTGTTTGCTAAAATATGTATGGGTTAGTTTTTAGATGTCAAGTATATAGCATTATTTGGAGAGATTTTGCACAATGCGATAATGCAGTAAGTTTACTATGAAGACTTGAGCAATGACGATGAAGCTATTAACATAGATACATGTGGAACCTTGGTGCCCTTTACAAAGTTACACAAATTGCTAATAACTGGATTGAAGATTTATGGAGACACCAATGTGCACACAATGAAGCTTGGGGATCATATACAGGACAAGTACTTGAGCTCATATAAGGTGGTGAAGAAAGAAACCCTAGATGTTGTGTACAGTAGCATACAGGCTGAAAATTATAAAGATGTTGTGAAGCTTGTACTTTTGTACTTTCTTGCACAAGCATTTATGTCGACTACGCAGTTGGCCAATATGCCTGACATGTGCTTATGAATGGTGAACGACCTTGATGCTTTCAATGCTTACCCCTAGGGATCTATAATTGTAACTGTCCACTTACAATTATCATACAAGCACACAACATGTAAAGTTTTCTTGTTCGAAGTTTTGGCTTTAAATTCAAAGTGATTGCTTATTGCAAACCTAGATAGATGACTTTGCAGTACTTTTTTACTCACATATATTCTACCAACTCGTAACACAGTAGGTTGAACTTCGGTAAGCACATCCAGTTCATTCACAGGATAGGGAATCGCTGAACTCGCTGGACAATTGGTTGCACTATAAGAAGTACACACTCTATTATTTGAGTCAACTCGTCGGTTACTCCTATCATCATGGCTTGCTACATTATTAATTTCAGCATTTACTTCTACATCTATTGTGTGTATGTCAAATTAAGAAAGGTCTTCCAAACTCTTATATCACACTTAGCAACAAATGACACCGGCGAGTTTTTATGTCTTGCCATCTCAACTAGACCACGATTTGGCATTTCACAAAAATAGGGAACCAAATCTGAGGGTGGGAAATGAATTTGATGAGGAGGGACTCTATAATTATTGGCTAACACAGACATACCTACATCTAACATGGTCATAGGCTCTCTGACACAAAGAAAAAACTGTCTTATTTTCATTCTTTTTTAGCTCAATGTAGACTTTGACAGAATGGTCATTCACAATCTATATAGATGAGGTTTCCAATTCAAATATATACTTAATCTATAACGTATAACTTTCAGATTTCAACTCAAGTATCTTCTATAATATCTAGAATAAACGAACATATGATGAGCTAATAGGAACCAAAATATCTATGTTTTTATAATTACTGTAAATATTATTTTTGTATCAGTGACAATTATGCTTAACAAAAACAACAGTGCTTGCCATTCTCGTGCAAAAAGTATATTAAGAAAATTACTCAGTCAATATTAAAAATACCCCATAGGTGACTATATGATAAGTAGAGCTACGTGTCAAAATGTACTTGATGTATAAGTAGGTCAACATCATCTTGACCTTAGATCAATATTACAAGGACCTTAATAGGCTAATATTATATTGACATATGAATGTCAGTATTATATTGACCCATGAAGGAATACTGACGTAAAGTCAAGAGAATATTGACCTAAGGTCAAGAGGATACTACGTATTTACGAATCAAGTATTTCTTGACTATATCTCAAGATCTTTTGGACATATAATGTGATAATGAGATCTAGTACAATAATGAATATATGAAACATTAAAATTTCAGAATAATAACGTCCATATCAGTATCATAGATTTTTTTCAAATATTACTCCATGATAATATCCAAACATTTGAACCATAAATAACCACTCTTGACAATTCAAAAATAAAAAATAAAAAATAACCAATATTACCTTCAAAATTCTAAAAGCTCCAGAAAATTATACCAAGTTCTCTCTATTTGAGTTTTTGTCATGAATTGACAAAATGATTGTTAAGAAACACAACTATTAAGAGAGTGAGAATGAGAGAGAGAGAGAGAGAGAGAGAGAGAGAGAGAGAACAAGCTCAAAGAGAGAACACTATTGGAAAATAAAGATAGTATTTCATTTTAAATAAAGAAAGAAGTTTGGGAGGGAAACAGAAATGAGATAGTACACCTACTATAAACTTTTTTTTTTAATAAGAGAACCCGCCATAGACTTTTGAACAAGGGCAATATGGGAATGTGAAATTTTTATCTCTCTTCCAAATCCTATGATAGTCTAAGATATTGTCCAAAAAGGGGAAAAATTAGTTATATTAGCATCCTTTCCTCTTGTAATTACTAATGGAATAAGCTTTCAATTCTTTAACATCAAACTAAACATTAGAAAAGGCCTTCTTAGAAATAACAATTGAGCTTTTTAGTCGAATGGCTAAATTTTGAATCAGTTTATAAAATGGCCGTTTTTCAAACAGTGTTAAAAAAAGAGTCGTTTTTCATATTTAATATATCAAAATATGTGATTTATTTTTTGAAAATTTATTTACTTTTTCAAAAATTGATTTATTTTATTTAGTATATCAAAATATATTGATTTATTTTTTTAAAAAATTAATTTACTATTTCAAAAATGATTTACTTTTTAAAAAATTGATTTACTTTTTAAAAAAATAGATCAAGTAAAAAATAGCTATTTATCAAAATAAATTATAAGATGATCATTTATTAAGGAGATGTAAAAAAAGGATATAATCTAAATTGATCTTAAAAGGAAATCATTTCTTATAAATATTCTTTACAATTCCATTCCTAAGCCCATTAACCCCAATTATACGCCACCTACAAGAAGGCTTTTCTCTTCTTCTTCTTTTTCTTTTTAGTCGTAGGTCATGTATCATATGCCACCTATGAAAAGGCTTTTCTCTTCTTGTTTTTTTTTAGTCGTAGTTTATAACATGATCTAAGATTATAGACAACAATTAAAACCATAAGAACATAATTAAGAATAGCATATGATATTTTTTTTTGAAAGAAAAGAATAGCATATGATATTTGAAAACTTAAGAAGCAAATAAATGCATAAACTGACTTTAAAGATTAACCTTGGGACATTATAAGTCTTGGCCAAAATGTGATTTTCCTTATTTTTTTAAGGACTAAAATTAGGATTAAATCCTTTTATCAAAAATCCTAATACGGATTTTAATTATTCCTGTGAAGCTTTGCTCTGGGATGTCCATTAGTTCTAACGACAAAATTTGTTTGTCTTTCACTTTTTGCAATGACATATCTTTACTTGCTATAAGACAAAAGTTTATTGTTGTGGTCATATTGCTAGTGTTTAATCATTATATTAAGGCCTCTGTTAATTTCTAAAAGTCCAATTTTAGTTTGTAAAACTAATTATATTCGTCTCAATTTTCCTTCTAAATTTTCATACATCTCATTGTGCTATTTTGTCTCAACTATAACAAGATTATACACAAAAATTCAAAAACATAACAGTTCATATGTTAAGTTTAAAATGTTCATATGTTAAGTTTAAAATGTTCTCAATGTTTGGAGATTAAAATAGGATATATGAGTTCCTTTTCGAGGCTAAACATAGGATTAATTGAATTTTTTGTCATTTATATTCAAAACAACATGTCGATCATTTCAAGGAGTGCATTTTCTATGGTATAAAAACGACTTGTCATTCTTTGTATTGAAGATTGTTGGCTTCTTGCTTTTCAAGTTAAAAAAACAACATGTCGATCATTTTAAGAAGTGCATTTTCTATGGTATAAAATGACTTATCGTTCTTTGTATTGAAGATTGTTGGCCTCTTGCTTTTCAAGTTAAAAAAATGACATATATTTTCTGTGTAACACTTTGCTGCCATAAGAAACGACATGTTGTCTTTCAGTCTTCATATTACCATCGTTTTTCTTTTGGATTGTCCCTGTAAAACGATGTGTTGTTTATCAAACTCTGATGTCGTCTACAGGTAATAGCTATTACCATTTGTCCTTTGCCCCGAACGCTGGTCATAATAGACATTTCACGTCTCACTTCAACCAAACGAAAAGTTCCAGATAGGCCTTCTTAGCCATATGGATGAGGCACGCCAAAACCAAACCGCGACGACCAACTTCCTTTCATGGCGTTCCATTTATCCTCCGCCATTTTTTCTCACAAGCTCTCTCTTAATGTCTCTGTCACTCCCTCACCTCCAAGGCAAAATTTAACACCAACTCGTTTTGTATTCTGCTTCAATAATGAAATGCGTACCAAAGACCCGAAAAGATCAGGCCTCTTAAGAATCCCTTGTGTCTTCACTAAGGGTGGTCTTCGAAAGGTTTGCTTTGATCCAACTCATGCATGTGTTCTTTCAGAATTTTTGGTATGTAGGCTTTCGGTAAAAAAGCTAAAAATGTGGTCTTTGTAAATTATAGTATACACTGCCTTTAGTCTTAAAAAAAAAAAAAAAAACCCATGAATATTGGAATCAAAAGAGTACTGTAGGTAATTTGTTGGGTCATCTCAATTATCAAAGATTAGATTTTTATGTCAGGGAATTGTGTGTTTGTGATTTTTAGTTTCAAATTAAGTATTCTACATTGCGTTTTGTATTAAAGTTAGAATTTAGTTGCCAAACCGAATGTTGGATTATTTGAGTTGTTGAATTGGAAGAAGAGGTTATTTATTGGTGATTGAGAGAGGTGATCGGTTTTCTGAGATGGGTTTTCAATAATGCAGGAATTGGCAGACCAACATGATATTTCTTTCTATTTGGAGAGATCGTGTAATGGACATAAAAGGAAACTTGAGAGACTGATTGCTTTAGTTCTAATGCTTGTTCAAATATCTGCTCCACTTCCTTTCCTTGGTCCAGAGTTATGGTCTTCGCCTCCTGCAAATGCAGTTCTTTATTCTCCGGATACCAAGGTTCCAAGAACAGGAGAGCTAGCACTAAGGAGGGCTATCCCTGCAAACACGAACATGAAAGCTATACAGGTTGGTTTTTAATTACTGGATTCAATTCTATGCTTTCTTGTAGAGATCAGTTTTCAGACTGTCTTTGTTTCTGCTGATAGGATTCTCTGGAGGACATATCATACTTGTTAAGAATTCCACAGAGAAAGCCTTATGGCACCATGGAAGGCAATGTGAAGAAAGCTTTAAAGGTGCATACGATTTTTTTGCTACATTTTCCTTTATCCTATACATTTGGGGCATTTTTACTATCCTATAATAAAAAGAACTATAAAGGGGTCGGAGAGGAATTGGAAGGAATCAAAAGTTAAGCTATCCCTTCATAATTTAATTAATTATGTGAGCGATTCACTGAAACTTATTTCCTATATGTACAAGTAAACACATAAATGGATGGGAAAAAGGAAATACTTCCCCTTATTTCCATTCTCTTTGCGGCCCATTACGAATTAGTAAACATGGTTTGTTGAATTTAAAGAAGGGAAGCAACTACATTAGTACATATTGATGCCTTCAAAATTTTTGCACGTAGTGGATTGCAATATGGTTGATTATTGGATAAAATTCTGAGATAGTAAAATGCTCCTGGTTGACGAGGGTCTTGCATTTGCTGCCATTAGTCTTTCAGATCTGTTCTTAACTTTATTTTGATGATTTTAGGTCCCTTTGGCATGTCTCCTTGGAAAATATTTGTATTTACCGGGGTTTAGCTTCACATCTTAGAGAAACCAATGGTTCTCTTTTGGTTATTCCACTTATCTATCTATTTAGTACTTATTCAATGTCATTTGTAGTTACCTATATCAGTCTATGTCCTTAGTCATTTTCTATTTATTGCTTTTCTTCCTAATCTAGATAGCGAAAGAGGAAAAGGATTCTATTTTGGCGAGTGTACCTGCAGATCTAAGGGAAAAGAGTTCAACCTTGTACGCATCTCTCATCGACGGAAAGGTATATGAAGGTACACTTTGGCCAAAGCTTAGCATGACCTATGAGAAGGCCACTAAAATTATATATAATTATACTGTAAGAACATTTGTACCATCATTGAAAATCTTTTAAGCTTTACTTTTTTTTTTTTACCCATTTGCTCAATGTAGAAGGCTCCTTGATATCCTATCATTGTATAGAATTCAAAGCTCTAAGAGAATAGCCAGTAGTCAAAATTCTCTCATAGGACTTAGTTTAACAGTTAAAGACCTTATTTTTGTAAGGTTGTATAATTGTTGGTATAGTTAACTGCAGAAACTATCAACATGATACAGAATTCTCTTGATTTTTCAGGGTGGATTACAAGATCTTATTGAATCCATTAAGGAAAATGACCCAGATAAAGTTTCTGTACGCCTTGCATCTTCACTGGATACTGTTGCTGAGCTGGAGTTGTTGCAGGTATCTGAAAGGAGTTGATGGGGGGACTATAATGTTTTCTTAATTCTTGTACTCGATAGTAAGAAAAGAATTGACATCATCTCTATTGGAATCCTACAAAATTTTGTAACAAGATGATTATTATACTTGCACATATAAGACACGCTGTATTTATATGTTTATTAGCTAATCATATTTTGAGGAACATATAGGGATGTCCAAATCACATCTTGATATTGTCTGTAACAGGCTCCAGGTTTGTCATTTCTGTTGCCTCAACAATACCTGAAATACCCCAGGTCACTATCAGTAACTTATTTTAATAGTAAATTATAGCAATACTTGAAATGTAAAATTTCTCAGCCTTTGTCAGATAAAAATGTTTACAAAAACACAAGCATGAGTTTAATTTGGTAGAAAAATATGGTTTGTTAATGTGCATGATTATCATAGTCTAATTTTGGTCAAGTTGAACGTCTTGGTTTGTGAGCTTTGAATTTTTCCTTCTAGCTGATTACAAGTGAATCATGTCAAGAGCCAAATCAGCACTCTGTTTCTCGTGGGACATGAAATTCTTTAACAACCTTAAACCCTAGTTCTATGCATATAATATAAATATGTTTCTGTCCTAATGACTTGTAGGCTAACAGGGAGAGGAATTGTTGAATTTACTATTGAGAAAGGAGATGGTTCAGCATTTTCTCCAGAAGCTGGCGGTGAACCAAGAAAGACTGCCACTATACAGGTATCTTAAATCTCTCACCGTTTACCCAAAAAAAAAAGAACTCACAATTTAAATAATTCATTTGGATATATTCTGGGAGTTGGCTTCTGCAATGGGGATTGATTATTGAAGGCACTATTCATTTGGTGCAAAAGATGTGTTTGAAATAATGTTGGTAGCTAGTTTTATAAGTTATATGTTATTACCATTACCAATGTATGCAGGTTGTTATAGATGGCTATTCAACACCATTAACAGCGGGGAATTTTGCAAAACTGGTAAGGTAGTTGAACCTCACTTTGGCCTTGTGAATTTGTGGATAGCTGCTTCATATTCTAGTCTATTTTCCTTTGATTTGTGTTTAAACTTATACGTGTTTTCTGTATTTCATAATTTCCATGCCTGACTAAATTAAAACAAAGAACAATACCGAAGTGAAGAGTTTAGGCTTTGGGGTGCACTGAAAGTTTGGCCATATCCGTTTGTCTGTGCTTCATAAATGTTGATTTTGTGACTAGACACATCAAGCCATTTTTACTGTCCATTTGTTTTTATGTAACTGCTATAATTCTGCGAGCCATCTTTTATTTCATCTTAGTAAAAAGTTTTTGCTTAGTGCTTCCAATTTCATTTTGTTTTCCCTTTTCGATCAATACACAATTCTTCAGGTAATCGATGGCGCCTACAATGGATCAAAGCTCAACTTGATCAACCAAGCCATTCTCTCAGACAATAGACCCGACAAGGACAGCAGCTACAGTGTTCCCCTAGAAATAAAGCCATCTGGGCAATTTGAGCCTTTGTACAGAACAACACTTAGTGTGCAGGTATATCCAAAAAATATTCTACAACAGATCTGCAATTACTATTACTAAGACATTTTCCTGGTTGTAATCTAGTCTTATATGCTTATGAATTAATATCTTTTTCTGTCCCTTCATTAAAGGATGGGGAATTGCCAGTTCTCCCTCTATCTGTTTACGGCGCGGTTGCCATGGCTCATAGTGAAGACTCTGAGGAGTACTCGTCACCCTATCAATTCTTCTTCTATCTATATGATAAACGAAATGTAAGTCCACTTTCAAACTATAATTCTTGTCATAGAATCTGAGCAAGACCCTTTATTTTGCTCTAAACTAGTAGTAAAATGCGTCGTTTGCTCCTATGTAGGCTGGCTTAGGAGGGTTGTCGTTTGATGAAGGACAATTTTCAGTTTTCGGGTACATTGTTTAACCCCTTCAACATTTCTTTCATTTGTAACTCAAAATAATAATGCATGAAAACTTGGTGGTTTCATTCAATATGTAGATATACAACTGTTGGGAAAGAGATTCTTCCACAGATAAAGACAGGAGACGTAATCCAATCAGCAAAGCTGGTGGAAGGACAAGATCGCCTCATATTGCCAAACGAGAGTTAGAATTGATTTTCTTGTGAAAATTAGGACCATAATTTCATTCGTTATGTTTGTTTTTTGTTTTAGATTCTAGCAGCCTGGTTTTCCTGGTGCTAGTTGTATTTCAAGTTTGAATGCCATGTTTCTTCTTGGCGGTGTTGTATTTCTACAAATTTCTAATCACCAAGTTTTCTTCCTTTGACCATTTAATTATACCCTTTACTTATCATAATTCATTGACAAATCTTCTGGCTATGTTTCTCATTCTCTTTCTTATTTTAATATTTTCTTTAGTAAAATCTACATGAATACTTATATATATATATATATATTCCTTAGGATAATTGGTAACCACGCATATTTGAGGATTAAAGTTCGAATCCTCTCATTAAGAAATAATCAAAGTTAAGGTGAGCTGTGATGCAATCAAAATTAAATTTGCAAAGTTAAAATAGACGGATAATGTACCAACAATGATTTGTATTTCTCTTCTTGTACAAAAATCCACAAAAATCCATATTTTTGACCTTACGATCCATTTGTTACTATGCAAAAGTGTTCGACGTAACAAGTTAATGTTACGAGAACAACTGAAATATTTTTTTTTTCCTTGAAAATTCCTTCTAACCTTATTTTTTTGCAATTTCTTTTTCTTAATAATCTTAATTGATGATGGCATTCTTCTTGTGACCCATTATTAGTTTTAAATTATTTTTAAATTTTTTTTAAATATATTGCTAGTAAAATTTCTGACATTTAGTATAAGCTGAGAATACAAAAAACTAATAAAAATGCTATTTTATTTGAGAGAGGACATTTGTGTTAAACGTCTATGTATAAAAGCAAAGTTAAGTTTTTTTTTTTTTAAAAAAAACTGTGTATACTGTTTTCCATATTTGACCAAAAGTAAAAACTGAATGACTGTTTACGTCTTTGTTTTATACGTTTTTTTTTTTGACAGGTATTTTATACGGTTTGCACTTTCTCAATAAAAAAAAGAATTATATTAATAAGAAAAATGCAGTGCCGTCAGTCTGGAGAGGTCGATGGACCAACCAGCAACTGAAAAAATACTAAACAATTCAATTAAGCAGCTGGAACAAATACACAATTCCCTAGACACATATTCTACGTACTTAAAATATAAAAGAGCCCCCTAAAAATTATAGAAAAAAGGAACAGAAATCAAGATATAGTTTGATAATTTTATATCAACCACACAATCGTAGAAAATTCCTTACACGATAGCACGAATATTAATTTTTCAAAACGAGACAAGAGAACGTACTTGTGTGTAAAGCGTGGCCTTAAAAAATCGAATGGCTTAGAAAATTTACAAGACAAAAAAAATATTTTGGTGTACAAGATTATCTGGAAAATCTTCCAGGTCAGATATTTCAGCTACGTAGCTCTCAATCCACAGGTTACGTGGCCTAGTCTATGGCCCACACCAGCCCAACTTTACGTGGGCTAGGACAGACTTTGACGAAAAGGGTCCCACTGATCCAATATTAATTTAGAATTTAATAATCCCAAAACTAGACTGTTGTGGAAAAAACGATGTCGTTTATACGAAACATTGAAAGTCAACTCTGATTTATTATTATTGTTATTTTTTTTTTCCAGTTTGTGAATATTCTTAATTTTTCTGATAAAGAACGGCCTGCTTATGTGGACTGCATCGAATGTCCAAACTAGTTTCTCAGTCATTGGAGTAAGCTTATATTCTACATGGTAGTCCACCCTATCTCTTTACAGACTCATACTTTCAACCAATGGAAATTATTTCTAGAACCCTTGTTAGAAATTCCAGAGTTTCAACCGATAAGCCCATGTGAAGACAATGTACCGCGAAGCACTATATCATACCTCCAATCACAGCCATATAAAATGCTCGGAACTTAGATCTACCAACTCGGAGAAACGTTGTGTTAACTCGTGACTCAGTTTTTCCCAACTCAGTCGGGAACTCAGTGCGGGCAGCCATGGCCTCAATCCACACCATAGCTCCCCAGAGCTTCCTTTCCCTGACCAAACCCAAACCAAAGCCCACCTCAAACGCTCATCCGAAACCCTTCCCCAGCTCCAATTTCCCCAAACTACCGCCGAACTCGATTTTCCCGAGAAACAAACGGAAAATCACCAGCTGGGTCCTGAACTCTGTGGTTCAAGAAGAAGAGTTCGACGTGATCCCGGTACAGAGCACGGACAGTACGGACCAGCAGGAAGGAGTGGTGGTGAGCCGAGTGGAGGGAGGAGGTGGGTTGGAGAGCGAGTTGGCGAGTCAGGTGAGTGGGTTCGGTGCGAACGAAGGGAGGTTATCGTTCGAAGGAGCTAGTGAGTTTCAGGGTTTTGGTGCTGGGTCTGGTTTAGGGGATGAGAGGGAGAGTAGAGAGAATGAGGAAGGTGAGAGACTGATTGATAGAACGATCAATGCCACTATTGTGCTCGCGGCTGGTACTTACGCCATCACCAGGCTGCTCACCATTGATCAAGATTACTGGCATGTAAGTTTATGGTTATTTGATTTGAATAGATAGTTGCTTGTTTCCAATTTTCATCGAAATTTAGTTGGTTTTGTGCTAAAAATTTAGTTGGTTTTGGCAGTCTAATTTAGAATAGAAGTCAGGATCTCAGTTGGGTTTGTTTGTTTTTTGATTAATTTTTCTTTTTTTTAAAAAATAATAATAACAAATAATTAAAGGAAAAAAGATTGTGGATTTCTTTTAAAGTTTTCCAATGAACGTGTCTTTCTTGTCTTTTGTCTAATATGAAGATTTGTGTTAAGTGGTGTTTTGTGCTTAATTATGAAGAGTTGGTATGTTAAAAGCTGAGAGTCTAATTGAGAACATAGGACAGGATCCCAGTTGGGTTTGTTTGTGTTTAGATTACTTACTTAAGAAAAGAGGATTTTTTATTTTATTTTATAAAACATTTCATTCTTCTTCTTTTATTAAAACTTGTGTTTGGTTTTTCTTCCTTTGCTTTGGTCAATTTGATAGTTTGTCCATGTTTGGATTGATTTTTGTTTTATTGCCATTTGTAGTATATTCTTCCTTGCTCTAGGTTCTCGGAGTGAAAGATCTGCTATTAAGGCCCTCTCTCTTATTTGTTTTTTGGGCCGACCTGGACTCATGTTGTGTTACTAACAAGAATGATCGACTTCTGGTTATTTTAAGAGCATATTAGAAGGTGAAGCTATATAAGCACCTTAGTGCTGAAAGAATAGGTTTATAGTCCTTGTTGGACCAATAAAGGAAAGGAATTTCTTGAGGAACAAGGGAAATCTGACCAAAAATATCACATAGGGAAAAATGATTATGGACTCATGCCTAAAGATATATTGGCCTCATGTAGCATCTAGTTGTCTGAAGCAGTCTGTTCACAATTCGTTTCAACTACTCGATAATCACTTGTCAAGTTATGTTGAGATTTGTTGTGAAACCATTTTGTACCAGACATTTATAATATTTAATGGTGGAAACTGAGTTTATTTTGACTTTAACCATTGTGTTTTGCACCAACTTGATATGCTGGATTCATGTTTTGGTTTCTTATAGGGATGGACCATTTATGAGATTCTAAGATATGCGCCTCAACACAACTGGACTGCTTATGAGGAAGCTCTTAAAACAAACCCAGTTTTAGCCAAAATGGTGATTAGTGGAGTGGTGTATTCTATAGGAGATTGGATAGCACAGGTTCTTATCATGTCCTAATTTGAAACTTGAAAGTTTATCTTGGTTCCAGTTATTGAGGTTTTTCTGCAGTATTTACGGACTTCAATTTTATGATTTTGCAGTGTTTTGAAGGGAAGCCTCTATTCGAGTTTGACCGCACACGTATGTTAAGATCAGGACTTGTTGGTTTTACTTTGCATGGTTCCCTTTCTCACTACTATTACCAGTTCTGTGAGGTAATCACTGTGATGTATATTTGTTTTGCAGCCTTTGATTATTCTTCCTGCTTCTTGTTCCTTAAATATCCTTTTAAAAAAAAATGCTTGTCAAACTACTTCCTTTTATTTCAGGAGCTTTTTCCTTTTCAAGACTGGTGGGTGGTTCCTGCCAAAGTAATCTTCGATCAGACTGCATGGGCAGCAGTTTGGAACAGCATTTATTTCATAGTTTTGGGGGTTTTGCGGCTCGAGTCTCCACTCACTATCTTTAGTGAATGGAAGGCGACATTCTGGCCCATGTTGACTGTAAGATAAATTTGTGCCCAATTTATGACCAAGTTTTATTGCTAGATATTTGTTCAGTATCACTTTTGATAAACTCTTAAAAAATTCAACCATGCTCTTCAGTCTTCAACCAAAACATAGATTGAACCAGTAATATGGTTTCACATGGTTTTCTTTATGTACCTTTCCAAAGGGAACTCCATTGTCTT
>JXTC01000295.1:282488-293525 GCA_002914845.1 Trema orientale
TATCCCATCAAAACACCCAGAGAACACTCTGCTAAGGTACAAGTGAGGCTTGCTCCTTACGTGTCAAAATAACATTTCATTTTTAGTTGTCATCTTGTCCTTGTTTACTACTGGGGTTAAGCTTTGTGTTTATAAGGAATATGAAAAGAAAAACATTTAATTGAGGTTTACTTATGAATATGTATATTTATGTGTCTACCGGAAAAAAGTATCTATATTTATATCATATTTAATAATTTCTTTCTTGTTTTTAAATTAATCTTCACAGGCAGGGTGGAAGCTTTGGCCATTTGCTCATCTAATTACCTATGGTGTGATCCCTGTGGAACAAAGGCTTCTATGGGTGGATTGTGTAGAGCTAATTTGGGTGACAATACTTTCAACGTAAGTACCCAATTTGAATAGTTTTTAACTACCTAAAAGGCTAAATCACGTGGTGAGAATTAACTTATATTATTCCAACGATTTTCTTGTCATAGAGGAAAGAGAGCTACATGTGAAATAATGTTAATGCTCTCTCTTTTTCTCTTGATCTATTTTTAGAGGGAAAACATTTCATCACTAGATCCTTGGGATTAGCAAGTGTAAGACAGGAACCATCAGAAAAATTAAAAAAAAAAAAGAGAGGAAAAAATAACCTGATTTGTCAGTAACTACCATGACTCTTCAGGGATGTAAATTTTTTAGCGTGTTCAGTCTTCCACATTTCTTCGTGTGTTCAGTTTTCCGCATTTTAGCATGTTTTCAGTGGTTATGTCTGTGGTTAAGATAAGTAGTTAGTTTTTCAAGCCTCTTGCTGGAAACACCGATCATGTTTTGGCTAGATTCTTTCTCTAACATTATGAACATATTTGATTGCTAGTTATTCAAATGAGAAATCAGAAGCAAGAATATCTGAGGCACCAGTGGAAGTCAATTCCAGTTCCTCAAGCTTAACTACTTATGAGGTATGCATGGATATTTTTAGACACCTATTCCTGATGAGCTAGAGATGAATTATGTTCTGATATGCTGCAAATCTTATTCTTCCCCGTTCGCCAGGAGTGAAAAAAAGATCAAAAGGAGCAGGAATAGAAAGGAATATAAAAAGACAAGTTGCTCAATCGGACGTTAAAAATGAAATGCACTTCGAGATGGATCACGACCGAGGAGAACACATAATGATTCAGATCATGGCTTGGCCGGTTGGTTATTTTATCAACTGAACAGCTATGGAAATTTGCTTGTGTATGTTAGGTGCTACACTGCCACTGCCATCCTTTGCATGTATATGTATCAAGATTCTTGGTATATAATTTTAGAAGGTGCGCAAATTAACTGTAAAAATAAGATGATACTGATTGCCTGAAAACTTGAATATATCTCTTCCTCTGAAATTTATCAGGATCACTTTTTCTTGAACTTTTGGAGAATGTTTAAATAATGCAACTTAGAACGAAACAGAGTGCCGAGTGTTTTTATTTCAACGATGGCGGATGTTTCCTTGTGCACCGTATGGCACTGAGCTTGCGCATCAATCGGGCACGGCTTTCTTTGGTAACAACCGTTATTCTCTCACATGGCACATGCTAGCACGGAGCACACACCACGATGGGCATGTGTTAGCACGGGGCGACCACCGTGCTAGCACGAGACGCCCACATCTATTGTGCCAAGGTATAGCAACCGTTAAGTATACTCTGAAATGGTCATCAGCAACCAAGTTCATTGATGTTACATAGATGATACATGAGATAATCAAAGAAGAAAGTAAACAACAAGCTTATTCTCAATTGTATTTAGCATAAGAACATAGAATGAAAAACGTGAACAGAGTAACATAACAAGAACAGGGTAAAATGTCAAAAATATATATCACACTTGAAAGAAGATGGTCTATTGAGCTGTTTATGGTCTCCAGCTCTACAAGCCCACAAACTGAGCGAATCGTCCATCTTTGATAGACGCTATAACTTCCCATGGAGTTGGTGTTTGATAGGGTAAATTATCCTGTATCAAATAAAAACATGCAGAAAAGAATTTGATAAGGTAAGAAAGTACATAGTTACTACTGAGTACCATAAAGAATATATCATAAGTACAAATGTTATGTAGTGCAATAGTATTAATTTAAATGTGTTAAAAAGAAAAAAAAAAGAAGAAAAGAAACTCACTTTGCACAGTGGTCAGTCTTCGCAGAAGGGCAGCAGGTAATCGTTAGCGTTGGGATTGTCCCAAATTAGAGATCTCCACCAATACCTATCTACCATTATCCTTTCAAGAGAACTTGGTGGACATGGTCTGTCAAGGAAAGGGACCCTTCTCAACTTTGGACAACCAAATATCTTGATGATCTTCACTGAATCAGCAGCCATTGGTTTTTTACAAATGCTCTGTAGCTCAGGCACAGCAAGTAAGTAGAAGGTCTCCAGTTTAGGAAAATTAATTTCGATTGCATCAGAAGTTGTTGATATTACTTCCACTAACTTCCCACAACTCTCAATATAAAGGGCTTCCAAGTTTGGAAGCGAAGCATCGATGGGCAGGCCTTTCTCTATACTGTGACAATCATAAATGTCTAAATCTCTGAGAGAGGAAAAAGTTCCTGGTGGAAGTACTAGTGAAGAAGCTGCTGGTTCCATCTTAATCAACCCACGTAAGTTCCTCAGTCCCTTGAGTTTTAATGTTTCGAGGCTTTTGAGAGAAACGACATTGCCAATTAAGGAAGAACAAAAGAGATGCTCAATTTCTCCACAATTTGCAGTGCGACAAGACCTCAAGCTCGTTGCATTCTCGAACGACATGAGTTTACATAAACTGCTTACCTTGATGTGGCACCTGTCAACAGTTAGGTCTTGAACGTCTTTAGGGAGCATTACTAGCGGGAATTCTTCGTCTGCTACTCTTTCACGTATACCAGTTACACTCACAGCTTTAACATTTTCACCATCTGCACATCCATCATTATCAAAAAATCCGAGTTTAAGTATGTAACAGGTTAATCCTCTGGCCTCCTTTAGAGATCTAACGTATGTATTAAACCCGTTAATGTCATATAACACGCCGCAAAATGTCTCTAGCTTTTTGAGACATGCTATCTCCTCTCCCCTTACTTGTGATCCATACTTTTCACGATTAAGTGAGAGGTATTGGAGATTAGAGAGCTGGCTTACAATCCCTTCAGGTATCATCTTTAACTTGCACTCGTCAAAATTGAGGTATCTCAATTTAACCAACTTTTCCATGCCGCTGGGTACTTCAGTGATTCCTGAACGATAAAAATCCAGCTTCCTTAAAGCCGTGAGCTTTTCGAAAGATGGCACGTATATCAACTTGTGACAATCTCTAAGCAACAGTGCATTAAGATTCACCAAGTCAGAAACTGATTTGGGGAGAGCCACAATACTAGTTCTGGATAGATCAAGAACGTTGAGCCCCACCATGTGAAGAAAAAAATTGTCTGGAATGGTAGCTAAATGTTTGTTTGCGTGGAGCAACAACGTCGAAAGAATAGGACACTCCGGCGATTCAGTTGAAGGAATGCCAATTATGTCATTGCACATCAGTGAAACCTTTCCAAGATCTTCCTTCCATTTTTCTTGATCTGGAATGGATTGCAATCTCATTCCTGCTTCCACCAAAAATCGAGGTTGTTCTCTTGTAATTTGTATTGCCATGTCCCTTATCACATCATGCATTTTCACAGAATCCCATCTGTCTTTCGTAGCTTCTAATAAGCAAGAATCTACGAGTTTGTTTAACATTGCATGGCCCATTTCAAACTCTGCTTTCCTGCTATTCCTTCCACTGATAATTCCTTCGGCAATCAAATATTCTATCAACATATTTCTTTCAATTGCATAGTCTTCAGGAAATAGAGCGCAATATAGGAGACAAGCTTGAAGATTTCCATCTTTTAAGCGTCGATAACTAAATATCAACTTCTCGTATATTTCATCATGAGCTCCATTTCTGGAAGCCCTCAAGTCCTCTAATGCAGTACTCCATTCATTGGGATCAACAATTCCTTTTAAACTTCCTGCTATTGTGACAATTGCAAGTGGCAAACAAGAACATTCTTCAGCAACATTATTCACGGTCGATCTCAAGTTTGGAATCGATAAAACATCATGACCAACTATGTTCAAGAATAGATTCAATGCCTCCTCTTGTGATAGACGCTTTATTTGGATTGGTTTGCAGCTCATACCGCGACAAACATCAAGAGATCGAGTTGTCAATACTAACTTGCATCCTTTTTGAGTAGTAGGCTCAGGGATTCCTACGTCCTCAAGGCGATAAACTTCCCACAAATCATCAAGGATGAGCACGTACCTCTTTTTTCGGCTGAGTTCCGCATGTAATCTTGCCGCCCTTGTTGTTTCGTCATCACACATCGAAATGTCCAAACGTAACTTGCTTGCAATTGCATCTTGTAATGTGATAATATTGGAAGCCTTGGATACAGTAACCCAAAAAACATTATCAAACTTGCCTTTCATTTCTAAAAGGCGATTATTTATATGTTTCATGACAGTCGTTTTTCCAATTCCACCCATGCCATAGACTCCAATTTTACTAACTTTATCATCATTATCATCCATCAAACATGCCCAAATCTTTTCCATGTTTATGTTGGATGTTGTTTCTCCCCCTAATGTTGAAGTTGGCAGTATCTCCCCATTTTGTGAAAGTGAAATGACCAAACTAGTAGAAAATTCACCTTTTCTATAGAATTCTTCCACCTCTTGTATCTTTTGAAAAATACTTTTCCCAAGGCGAGCACGAGAGAAGTATTTCACTTTCTTAACTTTTTGTTCGAGAACTTTTACTTCATTATCTACCTTTTGAACCCCTTCTAACCAATGTTTAACTTCTTTCTTCAACGTTGTTCCTAAAATGAGCTCATCGTCCATCCTTGATTCGACATCTTCCTTTCGGCAATCTAAGTCTTCCAATCTTTGTTTAAGCATCTCCATCTTTTCATTAATGCTTCTATGATACTTGCAACATTTGGAAATTGGAGCTGAGATAAACTTCAGAAGTAAGATAACTGGCCCTGCAAAATCCATGGACTAGTCCCTACAATATTTAGCCAGAAATGTTTGAGCGTTACACAACTTCAGCCTTTATGAATTAGTTGTTTGGAAAATAATTTTGGCGGATTACTTAGGCATAAACCAAACATAAGGTCCTATTCCTTCTGCCAAAATGGAGTTAAATTTAACAACGTCCTATGGTCTTTTAATTTCCTATAGTTAGTTTATCCAGATTATTCTTCTCTGTGCAAGGATCTTGGAGTCTCTATGCTGATTAATGTACATGATGCGTCTGGTAAGTTTTACATATTAGAAATACACCAAAATTCGCAAGTTCATTTCATTTTTACAAGCATGCATTCATTTCATTTTTACAATCATGCATGCATGCGATCGATAATGAACCTAATGTTTGGTAACCCCCTCTTTGGCACCTGTATTCTCACCTGAATTCCATTTTGGTCCATAGGCTTCAAAACATCCTAATTTTGGCACCTAAACTTTACATAAGTCCCGTTTAACCCTTTTTCGTCACTATTGACAGTTCCTATCTTGGCTCTTAAATTAGATCCAAAGTCCCACTTTGGCCCCTAAATTTTAAAATGTCTCAATCTTAGTACCTAATTTATTGAAGTCTCATTTTACCGCCTATAATCTTTTTATTATTAAAAATATATGAAAAAGAGCATTTTGGGCATTTTTCTTTTATTAAGTGAGTTTGCTATTTATTTATTAGCTGAAAATAAATGATATCATCTTCTCAACTTTAGTGACAATAAATTTAGTTTTTTTTTTCTTTTTTTCTTTTTCTTTAACTCTGTTGGAAAACTAAATTGGATATATATATATATATTTAAATATTGGTTTAATTATGTGTAACTTAGTAATTAAGTAATATACAAATATAAGAAATGAAAAACAAAAAAACTTAGGTAATTTAAATTTTGTTAAAGAAAAAAAAACAAAAAACGAAAAAAACCTCGAGTTATGAAATTTCATAACGTTTTTTGAAAAATTTATTTAAGCATTAATAAAATAGTGCATTCTAATTATATTTGAACTTATATAATGATTTTAAAGAACATCCCAAATTTTCTTGATACTAAATCATGACCACAAGAAGATTACTAAATTTTGTACCAAAACAAATTTTTTTGTTTATATTATAATGAAATAAAAATTTTCTACTACCTCATTTTTCTCTAGCAAACTTCTTAAGATATCTTTGTTAAAAGTCTTTTGTGAGTGACATACTCTTTTTTGTTTGTTTTTAACAATTAGGTGATGGTTGAAATCAAATGAGACATACTTTAATAGATCAGGATAAGATAAAGACATTCTAAAGTATGAGACTAGAATGAGATTTTAAACTAAATTCGGGGTCAAGATAGGGACTTTTTTCATCCATTTATAATGGAAGAGTGATGCATAAAAGAGTTAAATGAAACAAATAAAAAGTTCGAGTGCCAAAATTGGGATGTTTTGAAGTTTAGATATCAAAATGGGATTTGATAATAGGTTGCGGGCCAAAACCCTTACGCATATGCATATCTAGAATTCTATGTACAAATACGTACACATAAATATATATAGAAGTGCACACAATATCAAGATCATAAGAGGTGACCTATAGAAATTGGTCTCATGTAGGATTTATAATGGTATGGTACATCGTAAAAAACATGTTGATTAACAGAAGCAATTGATTTTTAGTGACAAAATGAGAATGCGTCTAAAATTAGAATAAACAATCCTTAGAAAAAGATCAAATTTGAGCGCCATTTAACTCTGTAACAAAAATGATCAGATCTAAAGGTTATATTTTGACCAGTGGTCGATGTCTTAATACGAGATCATTATCATTCATCATGTAAGGTAAATATAACTAAAATTAAAACTAGTTTCAATGAAAATAATTAAACTATGAGGGAAAATAAGATTAATTAGCTTTTATTGAACTTGATACAAATATTACTTCAGATTATGATATAAAAAAAATCAAATTATTTTAGAGAGCAAAAGAGAGAAGAAACGGAAAATCAATGCTATTAACTGACCTTGGTTTAGACGGATATGGCTCTCGATGACGATGACTTTGATTGTAAAAAGGCTTAAAATCAAATTTATAAACAAATCTGTAGCTAAGGACCTTGCTTATAAAAGAAAAGCAAGAGCAGTGGAGAGTTGAAGCCAAATGGATACTATTTCATAAAAAGGTGAGCTCAGATAGCCATATGAACGACCAAATATGCAAATATGTGAAGAGAGATAGCTGAATTGGTAATAAGTCAACTTTCCCCAGAACATGCCTATTGGCTTTAAAAAATGTTTTTTCTTTTTCTTTTTTTAAATTTTTTTTTTATTTAAAGAATGTTAATTTCAAGTTTAATTCCATAATTTGTCCTTTGACTTCTAGAATATGGGGCCCCGCATTGTGATGATTAGAGGTTAACAACTTATCATCATTGATTTCAACTCTTGGCACACCGGGGTGCGTAGAAAATTTGATAGTGAATGCTAAGAAATTGCAAGTTGGGGAGTTCCAACTTCCAAGATAAATAAAATAAATATTAAGGGAAGGTTTCGAATAGCTGAAGAAATTTCTTAATTCTGAATTAGTCCCCCTTTTTTTTTTGGTTGAATTAATTATGAATTTGTTGTTGACTTTTGTAATATAGGTACTTGAAACGTATTTGGGCAAGAATATGTCAAGAGGATTAGAGGTACGGAGTACCGGAACGCGTTATGGAATATATATATCTTTTCAAGAGTTTTTAATTTTTTTTTCTAATTAATCGAAATTCAATAAAAAAGGTGGAAAGTCAAAAGGATATATATTCCATAACGCGTTGGTTGAATTAATGGAAATTCTTGCCCATTTGGTAATTATGAATTTGTTGTTGACTTTTGTAATATAGGTACCTGAAACGTATATGGGCAAGAATATGTCAAGAGGATTAGAGGTACCGGAACGCGTTATGGAATATATATCTTTTCAAGAGTTTTTAATTTTTTTTCTAATTAATGGAAATTCAATATAAAATGTGGAAAGTCAAAAAACCAAACTTCGAAATTAAAATAGAAAAGGGTCTAAATTAAAGATATTAAGAAGACTTGAAAGATCATAGTTTATAGCACAAGTTAATAGTTCGTGTGAAAAATGTTTCTCTCAAATAAGCTTCAAATACGGAGTTTATTCTCTACCATCATTCCTCTCTCTGATTAATTATAACCTCTAACCTCCCTAAAAAAGAAAAGATGATAACTTATGAAGCTGCAAAATATACAGAAAGGAAGAGAATTTATTCTCTCTTTGCCAGATTTTTTTTTCAAAAAAGGACTGGAATTTGCAAAACGCTGAATGTTTGTTACTTCGGATTAGCTGGTGAAGACACTACTCGAATTGAGAAATAATGCATTCTAGTATATTCTGCTTTCACATGCATTGTTCCCCGCAATTAAATCAACGTAATGTACTTTATTATTATTATTATTTTTTTCCAAATTAGTCCTTGTGCTTTTCCATTTTTATCGTCTAGTTTTGTTATTCTGGGGTGTCGTTTGTAGTGTCCTATGTGGCCATGGTTATGGTAGAGAGTTATTGAAAGTTGAATCCTTTTAAAGATGGGGTAAATTTGTATACGTGTTGCTTCATTGTCAACCTTTAATTATCTCTGCGCCACTAACAACACGTACGGTAACGAAGACCTTTGGGGCACCTACACGGATAGAAGGGAAGAGGGTGGAAAAACGACAACGACATAAAACAACGAAACACGACAGTAAACTAAAACCGACATTAATAAACACGATGAGTCATGAGTCATGACTATCTAAAAGTTGTCGCTCACAATGGCGACTGCTCATTGGAGATGTCAAGGCATTACGAAGAGATGGGGAAGATGAAAGATTTGAAAAACGACACCCAACATGAAGAATTACAACGACATTAAACACAATACTCTGAAAACGACTACCACTTAAAACCGACAACCTCAAAAACAACATTAAAGTCAAACGACGACATCAATGTTAAAAACGACATTGATGTTCCCTAAAAGGCGTACTAACTTCTCAAATATGTAATACCATGTTCTTTCTGCTGCCATTCTACTCATTAATTCCACTTGCATGAAAGTAAAAGGAGATTTAAGACCTTAAATAAAGCATTTTAGTGACTTGGGAGATATTTTATATATATATATATATATTTATATATATAAACTTGAGAAATAATTTGTGATGTAGATATAACTGAAAACAGAGCTTTGGTTCACTAGATTTATACGGCTTAAGAAAATGACAAGGAAGTTTAGGCTAACAATTAGTATCAACACCTGCACAAATTAAGATAAATAATTGTAACATTGTCACTCGAGATTGAAAGCAAGCACTTAATAAGTTTCTGGCCTTTATCACTCAAGTTCAGCCACAAAAAAAGCATCAAGGGGAAGAAGAAACTAGACTACAGTAGCTTCATAAATGTACAGCATGATGGAACAGATCAAATTAATATAGGTAAACTGAAAAATGCCACTCAAGAATATGAAAACAACACATGAAAAAATGTTTCGAGTATCCAACTCTGAACCAAATCAGTTTCACAAAATGAATAGCTTCTACCTTCCTTTTGCTTTCCTGATCCTGAACTTCGGTTTGTTTGCTGATGCTTGACATGGTAAAGTATACTATAGCAGACAAAAACTCGCATTATAACAAATCATATACTAATGTATTTTTATATACTCACATACATGGGGGGAGATTTTTAGTAGAAAAGAGAAAATACTTAGTACTTACACATTTAGACAAGGAACATGTCACCTGTCAATCTGAGCTATGCAAACAAAGAAAAATAATTAGTATCTCCAAATCAAGGAAACAAAATCTAAACTTAAGGATCCATGTATATAACTTGCTAGCTAGTGCAAGTAGATAATTTGAAAGATTTAACTATTATCATCTTCAATACTTAGTGAAAGATATTACTGGTGTCTCAACTGTAAATATCACAGGAAAATTATTATTCAACTAAAGAAAAAAGTTATCAAGGACTATATATGTATACAGCATGAGTACTTTTGTATAGTAATGTATATTGTTTTTGTAACAAGAAACTACATATTCGTGCATATTAATGCTCTTTACTAGTACATACGCAAAAGAAGAAAAACCAGGGGGAAAAAAAAATAAGAGAAGAGTTTGTAGTCAATAAATGCCAGAGAGAGAAATGTCTTACCAATTGTCAGAGTCACTTGGCGTTCTTGAACAGTTAACATCCTGGCCGTTGCGCCCTTAGCCTTAGGGACTGGATGAGAGCCTTCGCATTGGGATGATCCCACTCCATGGATTCCCACTCGTCCTCTCCTATGTGAACCGATTGAAGAGAAGGAACATGGCTCTCTATCAAAGGGAAGGATCCTTTTCAACTTTGGACACCCCAGAATACTAATTTGTTGCAAGGAATCAGCAGCCACTGGTATGCTTTTTAGTTCCGAAAGAGTCGCCAAATTTAAGTTCCACAGTTTAGGAAGTGCAACATAAATGAAGGCAAAATTATCATCACGAATGACTCCTTTTTTCCCATCTTTATCGTCATCTTCTTCTTCATCATGATAATTAGATGTTGTCGATATTATTTCGACCAACTTTTCACATTGAAGGTATTGGTTTTTGAAACGATTTTTGCAGCGGAAGATTGGCCAGGAACGTTCAAAAATTTTCTCAAAACAATTGACTATATGAGTGCATAGTATTAATTCATAGCAAATAGGAATATACAAAGAGAATAGATCAAATAACTCTTGTAGCCTATCAGCAGATCCTAGTTTTTCTGTCTTCTAAACCATGATCTTCCAATCCAAACCTCAAGTACAACTGGATGAACGTATAGGCGTTGTGTACGATTTCTTAAACTCACACTTTAGGCATTTGTAATTTTCTCAACACATGAGATTGCAAGAGTTTGTTCTACAGAGAATACGAAGACTCTTTTCTTTTTTTTTTTCTAGTTTATGGA
>JXTC01000295.1:295243-314722 GCA_002914845.1 Trema orientale
AATCTAATTTATTTAATTAAAAGATTTAATCCAAATTAAATCTCCTTGAATATTTCAAAATTTGAATTCAACTTTTGAATTTAAATTTTGAATTATAAATTTAATTATCTCATAATTAAAATATCTCCCACTGATTGGATTTTCAAATTTTAAAATTATCTCATAATTTTCAAATTATTATTTTAATCTCATTAAAATAAAATGTAAACTTTCTTTTTAAATTCCCGTCACTTGTCCACTTGATACTCTCATTTCTAATAGATTTGGCCTTGGGTACTCTCATTCCCCATGATAACATCTCCAAAATTTGAACTCATGACCTCTTGAACAAGAGGTATGCTAGTAACTACCATTCTCTAAGTATGGTGGCTACCAAGATACCACTTATTTAAGAGGTCATGGGTTCAAATCCTAGGGACGTCACTTTGGAGAATGAGAGTTTCCAAAGCCAAACCCAATGAGAATGAGAGTACTATTGGACAAATAGCGGATGGGCTCACTGCTTTGTGGAAGATGTTCTTTCAACAAGGACTTCAACGTCTTTAGGGAGTAGTAGTGGGTAGCCTCCGCTTGTTACTTTGATTATTTTACAGTTTGTTAAACATACAACTTTACCCCATTTACAAACCGAAGACCACCGGAAACCCCTGTTAAACCCCAACGCAGAATGTAATAGGTCGGTCCTTCTGCTTCTAAAGATCTGATATACACATTTAAATTGTTGAGGTCATAGAACACACCATAAAGCTTTCTCAAGTGTATTAGCTCCTCTCCTCTTATTTTTGGTCCGTACCCCTGACTGAATCCGAGGAATCTAAGATTAGATACCTAACATAAAGTCCCATCTGGTATCGACACAAACTTGCACTTGTCGAAATTGAGGTATCTCAACTTAACTAATTTCTCGATACCCTGGGGTGCTTCCCTGATTCTTGAATGATAAAAGTCTAACTTCTTCAAAGCTGTGAGTTTCGCTAAAGATGGCATATGCCTCAACTTCAGACATTTTCTAAGCAGCAACGCAGTAAGATTCACTAACTCAGAGATTGACCCCAACAGATTCTCGATACCAATTCTGGTTAGATCAAGAAGGTTGAGCCCTGGCATATGTAGGAAAAAATCGGTCAAAATGCTACTCAAATGATGGTTTTCATGAAGCAGCAATGATGAAAGCCTAGGACATTTTGGTGATCCAAAACTCGAAGGAATATCTGATATATCATTGTTCATTAACGAAACCTTTATAAGATCCTCTGTCCAATTGTCTTCATCAGGTATAAACTTCAACCCCTGCACCTGCTTCAACCAAAAATCGTAGTTTATCTCTTGTTATTTGAATGGCTATGTCCCTTATCAAATCATGTATCTTTACATAATTTTGCTCATACTTATTTTTTGTGTCTTCCAATAAGCAAGCATTCACAAGCTTTTTCAAAATAGCATGGCCTCTTTCAAACTCCACTTGTCTATTTCTTCTTTGATGATTCCCTCTGCAATCAAATATTCAATTGATAACTTTAAGAATTGAATTCAATAAGATCAAATAACTAGGGTTTCTTATTATATGGCATATAGAAAATACATCAGAAAAAGAGTTTATATAGACTAATATATAGATAATAAAAAGGCTAAAATACCCTCACTAAAGATAAATAGTATAAGCCTAAATATAATCTAACATCCCCCCTCAAACTCACGATGTAGTTGCAAAAAGCATCGAGAGTTTGTTGAACAAGAATCGAAAATATGAAGTCGTATGTGTCCTCGCAAACAAGTCAGCAATCTGTATAGTAGAAGAAACAAAAGGCAAAATGAGTGTGCTAATCTGATAGTGATGATGAACGATATGACAATCAATCTCGATATGTTTAGTCCGCTAATGGAAAACTGAATTATGTGCAATCTGAATAGTACTCTTATTGTCACAATATAATGACGTGGGACGAGACAGAAAAATGCCCATATCAGTAAGCAACCAACGCAACCAAACTATCTCACAAGTGGTAAAGGCCATAGCACGATACTCTGTTTCTGTGGAAGATCTAGATACAATATCTTATTTTTTGCTCTTCCAAGAAATAAGAGAATCACC
Organism: Trema orientale; assembly: GCA_002914845.1. NCBI lineage: Eukaryota > Viridiplantae > Streptophyta > Magnoliopsida > Rosales > Cannabaceae > Trema > Trema orientale. The sequence continues at coordinate 297,336 of JXTC01000295.1, forward strand.
CAAAAAGAAATAAAATCCTGTTGTAGACGTACGATCAGTAGGATCACTCGCTCAATCAGCATCAGAATACGCACGTAGTTCCAAGGAAGAGGTAGATAGAAGCAAAAATTATTAAAATTGAGTACCACGAAGATACCTTAAAATGCGAAGAACAGTTGCCCAATGAACCGTAGTAGGAGAAGTAACAAACTGACGAACTATATGAACAACATATGCAATATCTGGACGTGTGATAGTGAGGTAAACTAACCTGCCAACAATAGTACGATATTAACTTGGATCTGATTGAGGAGAACCATCAGAAAGAGAATAACGAGCATTTAATTCGAGAGGAGTATCAACATTCTTATTATTAGTAACACGAGCACGCTCAAATATGTCAGCTATGTACTTAAACTGAAAAAGAAGATAACTTTTTGAAGAAGAAGCAACTTCAATACCCAGAAAGTAACGCAAGAAACCCAAATCCTTCATTGCAAAATAACGAGCTAACTCTAACTTCAAGGCTACAATCCCCTTGACATCATCACTAGTAATAATCATGTCATCAACATATAAAGAAAGTAAAATATGACCAGCTGAAGTACACTTGACAAACAAAGCTGAATCATGATAACTAGGAGAAAAGCCAAGGGAAGTAATCACAGTAGAGAACTTTTCAAACCATGCTCGAGGTACCTATTTGAGACCATAAAGTACTTTTTTAAGCTTACAAACTTCACTAGGATTATGAGAAACACCAAAAAGGGGAACCACATAGACTTCTTCTTGAAGATCGCCATTTAAGAAGGTATTTTTCATATCCATCTGAGAAATATTCCACCGATGAACAAAAGTAACTGCAACAAGGGTGCGAACTGTAGTCATTTTTGCAATAGGGACAAAAGTCTCCTTATAATCCATACCATATTCCTGAGAATACCCTTTAGCAACTAATCGGGTTTTGTACCATTCAATAGATCCATCTGACTTGGTTTTGATCTTATAGACCCAACGAGAACCAATGGCTCGTTTACCATGCGGTAAAGGTACCAAGTCCCAAGTATGCGTCTGATGCAACGCTGTAAGTTCCTTAGCCATAGCCTGCCGCCAATTAGGATCACTGACTACCTCACTATAGGATAAAGGCTCAGAGAGACAATGAATAGAGACTAAAAATAAAATAAATGAACTACAATAACAAGAGTAAACAAAATCTGGTAGTTGAGTTGACTTACGACGATGGTTAGGATAGCGAGGAGGATCCACAGTCTTAGAAGATAGTTGGGAAATGTAGAGGAAGAGGGAGGAGCAGAGGTATCAGCAATAGGAGAATCAGTATCATTATGATCTAATGGAGAAGAATGCAAATGTGAAGCAATAGGTGGAACATTTGTTTCATCAGTGAATGGTTCAATGTGAATAATATCAGACTTAGTCATAGTATGAGGACTAGTAGGAATGGAAAAGAAAGGAATATGTTCAATAAACATAACACGACGAGAAATATATAATTTTTGTGTGACTGGATCAAAACAACGATATCCTTTTTGACCTGTACCATAGCCCAAAAAGACACAAATGGTTGACCGAAAAGAGAGCTTAGTACGGTCAACATGAGGTCAAAAAACAAAATATGTCGAGCCAAAGACATGCAATGAAGAGTAATCAGGAGCAAAACCAAACAATTTCTCAAAAGGTGAGAAACCTGAATTGAGCGAAATCAGAATCTTATTAATTAAATGAGTAGCAGTAAGGATTGCTTCTCCCTAAAATTCACTAGGAATATAAACAGACAACAAAAGGGAACTAGAAGTCTCAATTAAGTGTTTATATTTTCTCTCAGCAATACCATATTATTTAGGAGTACTGTCTGTATAAGATGTTTGGTGAATAGTTCCATCAGAAGCTAGTAGGTCAGAAAAGGTATTAGAAGTGTACTCTCCCCCCAGATCACATCAAAAACACTTGATAACAGAAGAATGTTGATTTTTAACCAAAGCGCAAAAAATATTAAAAATAGTAAGGAAATCAGATCGGTGTTTCATAAGATAACCCAACAGTAACGAGTGTAATCATCAATAAAAGAAATACAGTATCATGACCCTGCCTTTGTAGACACAAGATAAGGTTTCCACACATCAGAATGAACAAGATTAAATAGTGCATGAGAAAAAAAAATACTTTTATTAAATAGCAAAGCAGAGAATTTTGCTAATTTGCAAAACATCATTAAAGATATCTAGGTAGCATTGGATCCATATACATATGAGTACCAAAATGTGTAATGTAAGCCTAGTAACAAAACTACTAATAGCCTAATAGCAAAGTCTTAGAATTAAATCTAAAACTATATCTTCTTCAAAAAAATCTAAAACTACATCAATCTAGCTAGGTAGCAAGTCACATAATCGATAAGATATCCTCAAGCAATATCTCAAAAGCTAAAGGATAACCTTATCAAGTGAGATAATCCAAAAGCTCAGTAACTCACCCTTCATGAACTGTATTTATGTCTTTCTTTGTATAGAAAGTGTGTCCATAGGACTATACATTCAAAGAATAAGTTTGTTAGATTATGAAACCTTTTTTTTTAAAAAAAAATGTGCAAGACTATATGGTATATATGTACCCTTGTAGTGAGAAATGATCGAACATTAGCTTGTTTAATGATTTCACTCATATATTTGCATACATAGAAACCACATTCTATATTTAATGGTTATCTAGGGCACTACATAGAAATAGAGAGAAAATATGTAAATACAGAAAAAAGAGTAATCTATAGTCAAGAATTAACTGTATAATGACTCTTGATCCTTTAGAATCATTATACAGTTGAAATGCCCTTTTGATTGATATCTATGAAATAAAATATACATATTACTCTTAGTTTATCAAAAAAATATTCAACAATAATTAACTATCCAAAAAAGACTTACTCTATCATTGTGAGGCCGATTTCCTCTCATATATTTAAAGGATATAGAAACCAAACGTATTCTTTTTTATGTAAATGAGAAGTAACATCCAATGTTTCCTAATTATTCAATCATTAATAAAGATCATAAATAAGTTATTAAGGATAATAAAAATATCAATTGATAATCTATCCGCCGACATCCATTTTTTATCCATTCTAATCAATATAGGAAAAATAAAACATAAACATAAATTAAAACTGGTAAATATCAAATATTTACTAAATCTAATATTATTAACAACTTGAAAAAAAATGGGGTAGGAGTCTCCCCTATTTATATAATTTCTACCAAATTTTGATTTCATAATCAGCAATCAAAACAACATCAATACAAAAAATCATACACAATTATTTCATCCTTACATCACTACAGCACCCAATTTCCTATAATCTATTTTCGCTACATCATATTCACCAAAATAGAACATAAATAGATTATATCTTTCTTTAGCTAAGAAAATTAGTTTGAGAATGTACCTCAAGTTATCACAAGCTTCTTCAATAACCTTGTACTAATTATGTCCAAGAAAAATCATTAACAAATTCACAACACCTATCTTAAACTAGGAAAAAATTAGGAAATTAAAAATCAATCAAATAATGAAAGCAAACCATTATTATAGTTCCAGAGCAGAAAAAAGATAAAAACAACATCTACCTACTCATATAAACTGTAAAATTTAATTTTGAATAAAATTAAAAATAATAGAAAAAAAATATAAATATAAATACCAATAAAAACAAAGTTTAGCATAATTACCTCAAAAAATTACCAAAACTTGTAAAAATCACCAAATGATCAACCCAAATTTCAACTGTACCAAAGAAAAAATAACATATATTGAATTCCATATATTTTTTTCTTTTAAATTCAAGAAACAAAACCAACACATTACAAAAAAATAAAATCCGAAATGTAAATTGTAAAAAAAAAAAAAGAACCTTGAAATATAAAATGAAAAGAAAATAACATGCATATATATATATATATATATATATATATATAAGGTAAAGTGTTCTCAAAATCAGAAATATGAAAAGAAAAAAAAAATTGAAAATTGTAAAATCTATAGGAAGTACCTACACATTTAACATATTGATGAGCAAAAATATCAATCTACAACAAGAAATTGTTCATATTATAGAGAAAAATATTCAAATATACAACATAATGATGAATGCATAATTATGTACATTTAATATGAGATTATATCATCATTATACATTTAGAGTTTTATTAAATTCCTTAATTTAAAGGACTTTTGTAGACATTGGCATACAAAGCAAGAGTTACCCCTAATTTGCACAAAAACGTTCATTTTTGCGCAGGTTTCGTAAAATAGGCTAAGATTCTAAACCACATGGGAGATTGATCCAATTCTTAAACTCATAGATTCTAGATTAAATGGCCTCCGAAAACCAACTCACAAGATTGGTCTAGATTATTTTGAAATGGGTCTCAAATGGACAATATTATAAATTGGACTGTACTCACGTTCAGCCCAATACACTTCAATGTTTGGACTATTCTAGCCTCAATACAATCTCCAATTGAGTGATTCTCGATGATATGGATACATACAGAAAAAGATCTAGACGTTTCTTTCTTTGAGAAAATTTGAAATCAGCCAAAATCTAGGTAAAAATATCAGATCTTTCCAAATGATAAGACCAGCTACTAATTTTGACTCAGTAGAACCTATCTTCACCATTTTTATTCCAAGTCAAGAAATAAGACTATGATTAATGAAAATTTGGTTGCATATGACTCAAAATAGATAAAGCTTCATTTTTTCTTCTTTGATCAAGACCTAGTTTGTCCAAATTCATTGTGTTCCAGATACAAGTTTGAGAAGGAATAAATCTGCCAAAATAAAGTATCGTCTTATACTTATCCTTAGCCTACAAATTTTAACTTTGTATCTTCAAGTTTTTCCTATAAATAGATACTTAAGCTCTTAGGAGACATCTTGGTTTAAGATCAAGATCACTCTTTTTTGTTTTTCTCTTATTATTCGTGTTGTTATAATTTTGTTTTGCCTTCAAAATAATAAGAATTTTCTATTTAAAGTTATGTTCATATTGTGTTCATACTTATTGTTCTTCTTCATCATATTTACTTAATCTTGTATATTGCTAAGGTGAAAGGATGAATCTCTCAAGAGAAAAATAGGTATAATCTAGACTCTAGGTGGACCTCATTGTTTGTATCTTTTAATTATTATTATACATGTGTTACTTAATTTTCTAAATCAATTTTAATATCCTCCTTATTAAGTGGTAGGTCTTGATTTATTGTAATCAACCTTTGGTACAACAAATACTTAATTCCTTTTATACCATTTATGCTAAGAAGGAATTTTGATTTGTTGTGAACAGAAGGTGGCACCATGAATACTTAATCACGTTTGCTAATCATGTAAACAAGTAATAATGGACTTTTAATGATAAATCCTCCGATTGGAACCTTTGTTGTGTGTAGATTCTAATTGATAAAAGAACATACATTATATTTATTTGATGTGCCTAAGAGTGGATCCTCTAATCTTAGCATGTTTTTAATTTTTCAACTTCATATCATTATATTTCTGTCACTTTGTTTCATACTGTTATAATCATCCTATAACATACTTTCTCCCATCTTTTTTATTCTTGTAATATATATATTATGGTTTTGTATTATTCATTAACTTTCCTATGGATTGACCTTGGTCTTGCTGAATAATTTATTATTTTGACACTTCTGCACTTCGTAGAAGACTTCATTAATTTGAACCAATCACCTAACGTAAAAAATCAAAATTTTACGAAAATAATTGATTAAAATTAGGGATGTCAATTTTACCAAACAGGATTGTGCACCGCTGTGCATCGGCCTGAATGGGGCAGACTTTCACCGTTATAAATGGTGCGGGACATGGGGCAGAGATTCCATGTTTAATATTTAGCGGGGTGGGGTGGGCTTGGGATTGAGTACTCCGCACAGACCCCCCCTCCCCCACCGATTATATATAAATTAATTTCTACTTTTTTATATAATAGTGATTCAAGTAGATTTTTATTTAAAAAAAAGATCTAATAATATATAGTCATATACTAATATTATTTGAGTTATTTAGGATTGTGTTAACTTTATGAATGAATGATATGATATATGATTTTGGTATTAAATATTTTACGTTTAATAATTCTAACATGTTAAAGTTTTATTTAAATGTGTTTTTTAAATATTTAGGTCTGAAATTGGAATTTTCAACAAAGTTAACTTTAATTTTGATTTTTTTTTTGATGTATTTATACTTTTAAAAGATTTGGACTAATATAAGATTGTTTAATTTATTCAAGATGATGATTCCAAATAGGGATCCCGATATACCAATGGGGAAACCGATCCTCGATGTGGATTCCCCAAAATTACCCTGTACCAAATTAAATGGTGAATTATACGGGGATGGTATAGTTAAATAATAATGGGAATGGGGATGGTAACCATAAAACCGATCCCGCCCCGCCCATTGTTCTTACGCCAATTTTCTTCTTCAAGAATAGCAGTTGTAATTAAGATCGTTGAAAACTAGAATTGTAGTGTTGCTGGTCACATTAATGATGAGTTGATCATACAAATTAGGTAGACTCTAAAGTAAGATTTCTGCACGTTTATTATCCTCTATTTTATGCTCCATTACTGTGAGCTGTGAATATAGAGTGTTAAGGATATTGATGTGGTCGGTCACCGTTGCTGATTCCACCATCTGAAGGGTGTAAAGCCCTCTCTTCAAGAAAATTTTGTTATGAAGTGACTTAGCTTGATACAACTCTGTCAGTGTATCTCATATCTCCTTGGATGACTTCTTCTCTTTAATGCTCGACAGAACTCCATCTGCTAGCGCCAGATGTAAGTTAGCCACAGTATTGTCATCCATCTCATCCCACCTTTTATCATCAGTGATTTTAGCAGGCCTTTCCCCAATTGCTGCTAGGCAATTATTTTTTTTAAGATTGTCTTTATCTTCATTTTTCACAGAGAGCAATTACTCCCATTGAACTTCTCAATATCGAATGTCGCCGCCACTTTTGTTCACCACGATTTATTCAGTTATCACCACTTCACTATACGTAAATAATATCATATATATGAATAGTACTGTATATATGAACAACCTCTAACCAATGGCTCTGATACTATTGTTAGGAGATTGGCTTTGTAGAAGTGACAATACATAACTAAAACACAAGTTGAGAAAATTTTGATAAAATGAAGAAGATAAGGCATACAAAAGATTTAGTGTGGTTCACCCAATATAGGCTATGTCCATAGACAAAGGCTATGAAGAATTTCACTCTGAAAAGGAGATTAAAACTCACTTCTTTCCAAACTCACTTCTTTCTAAATACAAAGAGAGAACAAAAGAACTTCTCTCTCTTGAAGTAGGAGAAAACACTCTCTCTAAACAAATTAGGAGAAAACTAAAGTGGGAATTAAGAGGAATTCCTAAACTTGGATTCCTTCTTATACAAGGGAGGAAGATTTCTAATAGGATGATAAATGAGGTTGAGGAGAGAGGCATTTATAGGTAAAACCTCTCTCCTATTCTCCCAATTTTTAATTTATTTCTTTTATATTTTCCTACACATGGGCAGCACCATAATTGGTGCCGCAATGTTTGAATCAAATGGGTGGCACCTAATGGTGCCAACCCTTCTTGACTTTTCAATAATTTTTACTCAAATAATTTATCTTACATTTAATGATAATGGATTTTTACTCGGACAAATAGAAATAAAAAATAAATAAGTGATCTTCGATTCTTAATGAGTAAAAATTGGGTTACCCATCCTGTACTAGTAAAGGGTGATACCCATACTCAGCCCATCTACTTCCCTTAAGACCGTAAATAGACACGATAAAGGGTACGACATAATTTTCTAGAGCATAAGGTAGTGGCATTACCCAAACTATACCTTATCCGTTGCCATTCCTAGTTCCCAACTAGGAAGAGAAGAGAGATGAAAAGAAGCATATGTAATGAAATTAAGCAGAAACTGCACTTTTTGTGCTTCGCAAACTCATTAGAAGTGACACCATCTGCAAGAATAGTCCTATACACTGGCAAGTACCCACTTTGATATATCAAATGTATAACATCATAATCAGCATCACAAAATTATAATTATTGTAGCTGAAACAGGAAAGTGTCAAGAAAAAGCACTTATGTCAAGAAAAAGCACTTAGTCTTAGTCTTTATATTAACAACAGATTCTAACAAGGTCACAATCACTCTGAGTAAGTTCATTTATTATTATTGTATTAAAGCATGTGACAGAATGGAAAAGGATAAACCAATGGCATGGCACTCAAATATAATCATCACTTCAATAACAAGTTACGCAAATTTCTTTTCGAGTCTTCAATTCTGAGCCCACTTCCTTCTTCTTCTTCTTCTTCTTCTTTGTCTGATGGCGAAAATCCTAGAGTAACTGGTGTTTTGACAAGGGTTGCATTATCCTGGAGTGGACAAAAGCTCACAAAACCAAATTGCTTGTGAGGCATGAGAATAGTTATGTTAAAGCCAAATATTATAGAGAGCTTATAATAGTATGTAGTATATTACTTGTTATATGTTATTATAATGCTGCAATCAAGACTACTATCTATATAGGACCTCCAACAAAAAATGGAACTTAAAAATGATATCGAGTTGCTAATCTAAGGGTAGAATGAAAAAGAGTACTATATCTTGATGTCACACATGAAAATAGGAAACAAAAATCAAAAAACAAAAGAAGATCCATACGAAAGAGTTTCTAAATTTGACTTAGTACTTTACACAAATATTAGTAAATTAAATTAAGTGATATAGAAGAATAAAATAGATTAGTTAAGAAAGAAAATATCAACCTGCAGTTTGGTTTATTAGTTCGTTAACAAATCAAATATTATCGGTATCTTCCTTCTATTTATTTTTCTTAAGGGAAAGATCTTCCTATTATTTGATCATCATAAACACTCCGTTAGTGTTACAGGTGAAGCCAGCTGCACTTATGACCTTTCAATTGCCGTCAATAACTCTGTTCTCCCCTCATAACTATTAGAAATAATATATAACCAATATTTAATAAACATATTATGTGTATCTCAAGTTATAAGTTATACCAATTATTCCAGCAAAAAAAAGGACAAAAATATTACAATGAACAATAAAAATGTGCCATATTTTTTTGTGACTCAAAATTATTTCTTATTGTAGATTGATCAGTTTTGCCACATTCACACTGAAGTACAGGAAAACAGCATATAGTTACTGGAAAAAATGACTAGAGCAAAGTCGTTCGAAGGAAAGTTCATGACAGACTAGTTCACTTAAAAAGTCAAATAAAAAGTGTAATTCTGAGATGATGGATTAGAGAGATCTTACGCATATCTGCTTTAATTTGCTTAAATCCAATGGCTCATCGTTTGCCTTTCTCTCAAGGATTGGATAACATCCTTAGCGTTGGCATGATCCCACTCCGATGATTCCCACAAGTATTGATGTATGTTAACACGTTGAAGAGAACTGGGACATGGATCTCTGTCAAGGAGAGGGACTCTTTTCAACTTTGGCAAATCCTCAAGAGAAATTTCTTGCAAGGAATCAGCAACCAATGGTAGGCTGCATAATTTTGGTAGCTTGCACACAGATACTTTTCTCAGATTAGGGAGAGTAACAATCTTCATGGCATGATGATCACTTCCTTCTTCTTCATTTCGATCTTCATCATCATCATCATCGGATGTTGTTGATATTATTTCCTTCAACTCCTTACAATTGTAAATGTCAAGTTCTTCCAATTTTGGGAGGGAAGCCATCATGGAAATTTTCTTTACTTTGTCACAGAACGACAGTCGTAAGGATTTTAAAGAGGAAAAGGTGCCAGCTGGCAGTGGTGATGATGGTGCTCCTCTCTGCCTCAGGATCAGCCCACGTAAGTTTGACAAGCTACCAAGAACCAAGCTCTCGAGGTTTTGAAGAAGGGGAAAGATGCCGGGTGAATAGGAAAACACATGCTCTATCTCACAACTTACAATATGACACTCCCTCAAGTTAGTTACATTCTCGAAAGACGCAAGTTCACATAAATTGGTCACACCAATGGAGCAACTCTGAATACCTAGGAACTCAACGTCATTAGGGATCAATCGGGGGTACCCTCCTGCACTTGCTGCGACAGTTTCACTTATGTCACAATTTATCAAATACACTAGTTTACCAACTGGATGCCACCATGAATTTTTAATAAATCCCAATTGAAGTACGTATCTGGTTAGTCTTCGGTGATGTAAAGATCTAACATATTCATTAAAACTGTTGATGTCATATAACACGCCTCCAAAGCTCTCTAGCTTTCTCAAATTCTCTAACTCCTTTTCTCTTACTTTTGGCGCTCCGAGGTGACGATTTAGTGAGAGGTACTGGAGATTAGTGAGGTTGCACAAAATACCATCAGGTATCATCTTTAAGTTTCTCGCATAAAAACCGAGGCATCTTAGTTTGACCAACATCTCCATACCGTGTGGAACTTCATTGATTCCAGACCCCCTTAAATCCAACTCCCTCAAATCCGTAAGTTTAGCTAAAGATGGCACGAATCGTAATTTTCCACATCCCCTGAGGAACAATGCAGTAAGACATACCAAGTTAGAGACTGATTCAGGGAGATTCTCAAGATTATAATTGCCGGATAGTTTAAGAACATTGAGGCTCTTCATATGGAGAAAGAAATTGTCTGACATGCTCTTTAGATGATGGTTGTTGGAGAGGAACAAAGTTGAAAGGTTAGGACATTTTGGTGGTTCAATGCTTGAAGGAATATCAACAATATCGGTGTCCATAAATGAAGCCTTTGAAACATCGCTCCAATTTTCTTCGTCGGGTATGGATTTTAATCTCACACCTGCTTTAACAAAAAATCGAGGACTCTCACTTGTAATTTGTATTGCCATGTCTCTTATCAAATCATGCATCTTCACGCATTTCTCATCTCCGTATCTGAGCGCATCATTCAATAAGCAAGCATTTACAAGTTTGTTTAAAACAACTTGAGCCTTTCTAATAGCATTCTGCCTTGTATTCTTCTCCTTGATTATTCCTTCAGCTATCAAATGTTCAATTAAGAAGTCTCTTCCAATTTCATGGTCTTCCGGGTATAGTGCACAGTACAGCAGAGAATCTTGAAGAATCTTACTTTCTAACCGATCATAACTGTATTTCAAAATCTGAAAAATTCCATCGGATGTAGACCCTTTGTAGCTTCCCTTAATTCTTCTAATGCTATCTCCCATTCATTATAATCAGGAGTACCTTTCAAGCTTCCCGCTATTGTAACAACTGCAAGAGGCAAACCTGCACATTCTTGAATAATCTCTTTCACAATTACAGCCAAATTTTGGATGGACAGAACATGGCGACCAACTGTATCCAGAAACAAGTTCAACGCATCATCATCTGAGAGAAGCTCTATTCGAATCTGCTCACAACTCATGCGGTGACAAACCTCGACGGAACGAGTTGTCAATATCAACCTGCATCCATTTTGAAGAGTGGGCTCTGGAATTCCTACTTCTTTAAGAGAATGTGCTTCCCACAAATCATCAAGTATGAGCACGAACCTCTTTTTTGTTTCAAATTTTTCTCGCAACTTGGCTGCCCTTGTTATCTTATCATCATCTGCTTTTGATATATGTACACCCAACTTGTATGCAATTTTATCTTGTAAATTCATAAGATCAGAATCCTTCGATACAGTTACCCAAATGACACTGTCAAATTTATCCTTGCTTTCTAAAATACGGTTGTTGATATGTTCGAGGGCAGTTGTTTTACCAATTCCGCCCATCCCATAAACTCCAAATTTTGTGGATGTGTCACCTGTCAAGCTTCCCCAAATGTCTTCCATTTTTTTTTGAATGTGGTTTCTCCGCCCAATATTGTTGTTGTTGGCAATACATCACCACGTTTTGGAAGTGAAATAATCAAGCTATTAGGAAATTCACCAGTTTTCCAAAGGTCTTGTACCTCTTCTGTTTTCATAACTACGTTTCTCCCAAAACTAGCACGTGAGAAGAATTTCACTCTTTCAACTTTTTCTTCTATAGCTTTTATCTCAACATTTATAGCTTCCACCCTTGCCAACCAAAGTTCAACTTCATTCTTCAACATTGTTGCTCCTGGCATTAGCTCTGTGTTCATTCTTGCTTCTATGTCTCTCTTTCGACAATTTAGTTCTTCTAATCTTTTTTTAAGAGTAACCAAGTTTTCATTGATCCTTCTATGATATTTCCAGCGCTCTGCAATTGGAGCTGAGATGCATTCTAAAAATTGGCCAAATACTGATCCTACAATCTCCATAGTTGATTGTTCGGCCCTACAAATTATAGATAGAATTTGAACGATATTATAGTCTTTTGGAAGAACTGATGAGAAAATAAATTTGGAAAAATACTTGGAAGAAAACCCAAATTCAAAGTAAGCAGACGTATAAAAATTAATAATAAAATTTATTAATTTCCACTTTGTTAATTCCTGATTATGTATGACAAATCTCATAAAGTTCTAGAAAGAGCATTCATAAAGTCCATGCTATTGAGAAAGTGATGAGGTTCATTGGTTGGAGAAAAACCACAAATGCAAAGATAAAAAGAGCTTAACTGTGGTAGCATACCTCAATTGATGGACTGATTCGTCTTCAAGTACTTTTACGATTATAACCAAAACAATGGAATTCAGACATGAAACCGAAGAGAAACTAGACTCCAGACAGTAACATGCTTGCCTCCTCGCCGATCTTTTTGAAATTACCAAAAATTAGAATTAAAAACTAATGAATGTTGTTATTCTGAAACATATTAATCAGAAATGAATTGATGGCAATTTTAATACAATTCAACATAAAATTGAAAAAAAAAAGAAGAAAGCAATCTTGTTAGTGAAGTAAATTCAGTGGGGCTAATTTATCAGTTGGGATCTTAATGTTCTTGATTAATTGCTTCTTTTCTTTACTTCAAAAGACAAAACTTGAACCAAGTTAAATCAAAAGACCAAACTTACTTCTTTTTTTTTTTTTTAATAGCAAAAACACATTTGGAAAAAGTGTGACATACTGAAAGTATATGAAGTCAATACATAATTTTTCGAATTAATGAAAACTCAACATAAATATGTAATACAAAGTTGTGGTATAATATAGCAAAGGACAAACACTGAACTTATTGAAGGGTAAATTTTTATAAAATACCTTAATATTTTGAAGCTTGCGGACTATACAGAAAAGACAGGGAATTCGCAAAATGCCGAATTAATTGCTCTCCTTCAAAATGCGTAATATTTGTTTGTGTCTGATAACGAAGCTGCTGTGAGGTTCAATAGTTGCGAGGGAAGTGAATAGTAGGGAAAATGCTCTCTTTTGCTTTTGACAGGGCAAAAGCAAACCAAAAGTCAAAAGTGTTGTTAGTGGCACATGCACTCATTGATGTCTCCATCAAATTTAATATTAAAAATAGGATTTAGTTTCTTTTTTCTAATTACTCGTTTTGTTTTCCATTTTGACGGGTCTAGTTTTGTAACTTAGGTCAAGATGTTCTCTTTAGAACCTTATAAGATAGAAAGAATTGAAAGTAATGTCGTTGATTAAGGCAAAATATAGGACAAAACCTTGAATTTTATTTTATTTTATTTTTTGAACAAAACCATATTTGTAAAGTGTGTGACAGACATAAAGTGAAAGTAATCTGAATATAGCAGATATATAAAGTGATCAGATCTCTCCAAAATAATTATATTAACCTAAAGCGTCGAAGTAATTTCCATATGCAAAAAAAGTACAAAAATATTACAATAAACAATAAAAGGTAATGTCAAGCTTCTCCATATGTCTTCCATTTTTTCTTTGAATGTGGTTTCTCCGCCCAATATTGTTGTTGTTGGCAATGCATCACCGCGTGTTGGAAGTGAAATAATCAAGCTATTAGGAAATTCACCAGTTTTACAAAGGTCTTGTGCCTCTGTCTTTATAACTACGTTTCTCCCAAAATCAGCACGTGACAAGAATTTTAGGGCCTGTTTGGCATTATTTTTTGTTTTCTGTTTCCAGAGATGTGTTTTCAGAAATGAGAACAAAAACTGTTTTATAATATTTTCATAAAACAATGGGTGTTTCGCAAATATATTTTAAAAATAATTTTTAGGGAAAAAAATTATATGATTATAAAAAATCATATTTGTATTATAAAAAAAATATTTAGAGAGAAAAAGTCAAGAGGGAGTGACGAGATATAAATTCAAGTAAGGGAATAAAAAGAGAGAAAATTATAAGAGAAAAAGTAATAAAAGATAATAATGAGAGAGAAAGTGGTAAGAAAAATGAGGAAATAAAAAGTATTGAGAAAGATGGAAAAAAGAGAAATAAATAAAAATACATAAGAGAGAGAGAAAGTGATAAGAATGCATGGGAAAAGAAAATAAAGATAAAGAAAGTTATAAAAATAAAGTAGCAATAGAGAATAAGGAGAGATAACGTGATTAAAAAAATTAAGGGATAGAAAATAATGAGAGAAGAAGTGATGAAATAAAATAAGGAGAGAGAAAATGATGAGAGAAAATGAGAATTGAGAGAATGAGGAGAGAGAAAGTGATGAGAGAGAATGAAGAGAGAGAAAGTGATGAGAGAGCATGAGGAGAGAGAAAGTAATGAAAGAGAATATAGTGAGAGAAAGTGATAAGAGAGAAAGTTACGAGAGAATATATATATAAAAATCACGTGAAAGAATTATTTTGGCCCCGTTTGTTTCGCCTATTTGAATGTGTGTATTTAAATGGAAATTGTGGAATGGGTTATAATTGGAATAGAAGACATTTGAATGGAAAAAATAGTGGAATGGGTTATAATTAGAATGGGAGTATTGGAATGGACCATTCAAAAACACCTCTTCCCCTCCATTCTCATCCAAGACACAAAAATTCATTCAAATAGTTGATGTGACTGATGAACCATTTGAATGGAAAAACTAAATTGTTGAAACAAACACTCATTCCAAAAGATCATTTGAATGGAAAATTTAGAGTTGTTGAAACAAACACCCATTCAAATGAATTTTCCATTCCAATGGAATGGAATGGGCGAACCAAACGGCCCCTTTATTATTTTAGAAAAAAAAAAGTTAAAAAAACACTTTGAAAACAACATTTTGTTGTTTTCTGAATTTTCTGTTTTCTTTAACTTTGTTTTTAAAAACTGTTCTCAGAAAATAATGCCAAACACCCTAATTTGTTCTCAAAAAATAGTTTTCTGTTTTTTAAAACAAAAAATAGTTTTTTAGTTATGATACCAAATAGCTCCTTACTTTTTCAACTTTTTCTTCTAAAGCCTTTATCTCAACATTTATAGCTTCCACCCTTGCCGACCAAAGCTCAACTTCATTCTTCAACATTGTTGCTTTCGGCATTAGCTTTGTGTTCCTTCTTGCTTCTATGTCTCCCTTTCGACAATTTAGTTCTTCTAATCTCTTTTTAAGAGCAACCAAGTTTTCTTTGAGCCCTCTATGATATTTCCAGCGTTCTGCAATTGGAGCAGATATATATGCAAAAACTTGGCCAACTACCGATCCTAAGATCTCCATTGTCGATTGCTCGACCCTACAAATTGTAGTTAGAATTTTAAAAATATTATATAATCCTAGTAGTCTTGTGGAATAAGTACTAAGAAGATAACTTGGCAGACGTACAAAATTTATTAATTTTTATTATGTTACTTCTTGATTATGTAGCACGAAGCTCATAAAGTTTTGGAAAGGAGCATTCATAAATTATAGTTTTTTGAGTAAGTGATTAATGCTATATTGAGAAAAGTGGTGAGGTTCAGCTGGTTACAGAAAAACTATAAATGCAAAGATAACGAAGCATTTAACTATTGTAGCATACATTAATTGATGGACTGATTCTTCTTCAAGTACTTTTGACTATTATAGGAAAAGAAATGGAATTCAGACATGAAACCAAAAAAAAACTAGTCTCGAGACAGTAACTTGCTTGTGTCCACACCGACCTTTCTGAAATTACCAAAATTTAGAATTCAAAACTAATGAATGTTGTGTTGGGAATATGGCTTTAATCAAGCCTTTCTTAGTTTTGGGCCCAAGTCCAATCCAATAAGGGTAGTTTCTCTTTTGTTAGTTGCCCATTATCACTTAATTAATTACCTTTTTATGCTTTAGTCGGCTGATGCTTAATGCATTGAAGCATATATATATATGTATGCAACGTGAATAAGTGGTGGAGCAGTCATACGAGGTCTTTGGCAGCCATTTGTTATTTGATCTCTCAATATACAATTATTTTTCTCTTAGTTTGTGGAAATTTGGTACAAATAAGTTTTGGGTTAGGTTTCCTTGTCACTTGTTTATTTGTTGTTTTTCTTTTGATATTGGCAACAAGATTTTTAGTAAAACATCTTCTTTGCGGTCTTGATTGCTTTTGTGAGAGAGAAATTTGGGTGTATTTGGGATTTGGGTGTGAGAGAATTTTGTCAGATTTTGTAATCTCCTTTGGTTATAGTGGAATTTTTCGCCGTCTCCGATGTAGACGTAGGCTATATTTTATAGCTGAATTACGATAAATCCTTGTATTGCTTGTGATTTTCTGTTCAATAGTTTTTTGATCATGGCTTCAAAGGAATTATAGATTCTCTCAAATTCTATAAATCCTAGGTTATAATATCCTATAGTTGTTTCCAAAATTCCCTTTCTCAAGTACCAAACTCTAGAAACCAAATCATCCAACTAGTAACTAATAACATAAATAAATTTAAGAACAATATCCAAGAACATATTAGAAATTAAGACAAGAATCAGTGTCACGCCCCACACCCGAGGACGTGCACCGCATACCCATAAGGCAAAGCCCCATAGGCATGCAAGGCATCTTTCTATAAATCAATATAATTAAGAATATTTAATCTCCAATAAATATCAATGTATAATATAAAATTCAACAACTCTTATAAAGTCTCCAAATATTCAAAACAAACACTATATAATAGAAACTATAATCTAATAAATTCAAGATAATCAACCTTCTAAGTTTTTGCATTTTCGCAATCAAGATGAAGAAATTCCTCTCTTTGAATCATACACCTCGATTACTACTAAATAAGTTCTCCTTTAATTATACCTCTTAATTGATAATCTTTAAAACCTGGGAGGAAAAAATAAAAGGGTGAGCTAGAAGCCCAGTAAGTAACCAGTAACCTTAACTAGCTGGATAAAGTATATATATCATTTGAAAATGTTAAATCACATATTTCAAAATAAAATCAATTTCAAAATATAATAATTTTCAAGATAATCAAATGAGATTGTTTAGAAAGTCACTTTAACAAATACATGAAGTAG
>JXTC01000295.1:320673-373406 GCA_002914845.1 Trema orientale
ACGCACAAATCGAGAAATGGTCCATATTTTTTAATGTAACACCACAAGGCCTCACCCAAAAGTGCTAGCTTGAAGGTACTTTTGGGCTCATAGACCATTACTTAAATACCCATGATCTTCCCAGGGCATACCCGATGTGGGACTTGGGGCGTTACAATCTTCCCCCGTTAAGGGCCTAGCGTCCTCGCTAGGGGGTCCACATTCAATAGCCCACATATAACCCCTATGTGCGGGGTCCATATTCACTACGATTCCGGCTCGTGGCAGCCTTCCAAGGCCTACATAGTTATGGACTGGGTCAGCTCTGAATACCAAATGTAACACCACTGGGCCTCACCCAAATGTACTAGCTTGAAGGTACTTTTGGGCTCATAGACCATCACTTAAATACCAATGATCTTCCCAGAGCATACCCGATGTGGAACTTAGGGCGTTACAATCAGAGTTTAAGTTACATCATACCCTAAGCATATAACATTTAATTTAACAGGAGAAAATCCAATACTAATTTCAACAAGAATTTCATATATCCAAATATATTCAATAATCAAGCATAATACAAAATTCAAATGAAATTAAAGTGAGAAAGAAGATAAGAAAAACTCTTTTGTGGAGGTAGAACTTGAAGCTTCAATCTCTTCAAACCATTCTCTCAAGCATCCTCTCCAAAAATTTTAGCTCCAAGCTCCTTTCTCTCTAGAAATTTTTAGCTCTCAAATTTATGTTTTTTCTCCAGCTCTCCACACTTCAAATGGAGGTTTAAAGATGTATTTAAGGGGCTCCAAGATAACCTAGGCCGGGTGGAATGTCAACCATTCGATCAGATGGCATCAAGGGTCCAGATTGGATCTAAAAATGAGCTACTAGATACTGTGTAGCGCCACGGCGCTCCCTGCCAAGCGTCGCGGTGCTCTAGCCTCTAGAACTCAGTTTTTCAGGTAGCCCTGCGACATTATTATTACAGTGCCGCGGCGTTTTTGGCTCTGGAACTCAGCACGATAGCTTTTCTTATCGGGGGCGCTATTTCTTCGTTTTTGCTCTATTTTGCTTGATTTTCATTGTGTTGCATTCGTATTGGACTAAACTTTCATCCTAAATAGTTGAAATATCTATATTTATCACTAATTTTTCTTGATTCTCATTTATTCATAAGAACTACAAAACAAAGTAAAAACATATTAAACCGAATACTTTAGAACTTATAATTATTTGAGTTAAATTATATTTGATTTGTGAGTAAATTAATTACTCATCATAAGGGTACTACATATTTTTGGACTTCTTATAAAATTTCTGGCTAAAAGTACCAAAAATTGAATTATTCCAGGTGGAATTTTTTGAAAATTCTCTGATTGAGTTACAAAAATATCACTTTTTATAGGTTATTTAATATTTTAACAAATATTTAGAAAAATACTTATTTTTCTTCAAAATTGGTATTTTTAAATAGTATTCGAAGTAACCAGTTGGGTTACTTGGAATAACTAATTTAGTTACTTGAGGTAACCTGTCAAATTACCTAACATCAAGTATAGTTGGTCTATTTGGGATAGCTTTTACTTCTTGAAGTAAAAGTATAAAAAGATCTTCATAAAAAAGATGGTAGGTCCATGCTTCTTTAAAAAGATCTTTTAGATACAAAAAGATCTTCTAAAAATTCATCCAAACACTCCTAAAAGATCTTTGAAAACTATGTTATTATCAATTAATAAAAAGTGGTACTTTTCTGAATACGTTTAAAAGCGGTATTTTTCTAATTAAATCCAGGATATCTAAATTTTTTTGGAAAATTATCTCAAGAAATCAAATTTCCTCTATAATTTTTCAATGCGTAAAGTAGTAGCCTAGGCTTTACTCAAACAATATCTTATTGGTTGCCATTCCTAGTTTCTAATTGGGAAGAGAAGAGAAATGAAAACTGCTTTATCTGGAGATACAACATAACATGTTATGGACCTATGTATTTAGATGTCTATTATTATGGAGTATTTTACAAGCCTAAGCCCAAGTCCAAGAATTCATTGAATTGCGGCGATTTAGTCAAATGAATTCGTGGATATGGTGCTACATTAGCCAAGTAAAATATGCGAAAATAATTTACTCTAGCAAATTTAGGGATATTCCTTACCTAAATAAATATATGGTTATGGTTTTCCCGAAAAAATGAATAGTTCTAGTTTATTCACCAATGTCTATAAATAGAAACATTTGTAAGAATTTATTCATCCACTTAAATTCTTTTATTTTTACGAAGAAAGAATTCATTCTCTCATCCATTTCTTTGTCTTGATATTCTTAAGCTATCATATATAATCTCTATTATTTACAACTTGTTATTAGCACGAGTCTCTAGCCGTTATAATCTCGCCGAGATAAAATTTTATTAGTTACTATATTGCATTATAAATATTCCTTCTCATTTTGATAGAGATCTACCATAAGTAATTTAATATATGTATATATATTATATACTATAATAGTGTATATATATATATTTTGTTTCTTTCTAATTTTATTGTTCGTAATTTTTTTTAAAAAAATTTGAAAGTTTGATGTCTAATATTATATTGAATTGCTTCATGTATTAATATTTGGCATTTTCACTATGAGATTTTTACGTCATGATTTTTGTCACAAATAATACATATATATATATATATCTGCGTTTTTTACAGAGTCAGCCCAGTACCGAGGATAATGCTTTCAATTTCTTTCCAAAATGACAGGCGCGTATATTTCTTGGCCAAATGTTTTATCGGAGACTTTTGTCCTCGCTAATACTATTTTAATGGGAAAAAAAAATTTAATCCCAAAGTTTGGCACAGGCACGTATATTTCCCACGGGATTTAAAATTCGGCCAAATTTTCTTGGTAAAACTATTTTAAGTAGGAAAAAAAATGTCAAGATAGGTGTGTATCTTTCCTGCTTGGGGTTAAAATTCCATCAAACTTTTTACCGAGGACAAAGTCCTCGTTAATATTATTTAGTGGGAAAAAAATGTTATACAAAATGCGAAAGTAGTTCCCGCATACTGTGGGGGACAGTTTTACCAAGGATGATGTCCTCGATGATATGTGTTTGGTCAGATTTTCCTTACTGCGGAGCCAGATTTACCTTTTGAGGGACAATAGCTAGGACTTCCTTTGTAGTGTTTTGTTCTTCGCAAACTCATTGGAAGTGACACCATCCACAAGAATAGTCCTATATATACACTGGCAAGTACCCAATTTGATATATCAGATGTGTAAGGTTATAATCAGCATCACAAAGTTATAATTATTGTAATTGAAAAAGAAAAAAGTGTGAAAAAGGCACTTAGTTCTTAGTCTTTATATAAACAACAGATTCTGACAACGTCTTGAGTTCATTTATTATTACCGTATTATAGCATGTGACAAATGGAAATGGATAAACTAAATGGCACTCAAATAAAATCATCACTCCAATAATAAAAGTTACGCAACAAGTTTCTTTTCAAGTCACCAATTCTGAGCCATTTCCTTCTTCTTCTTCTTCTGATGCTGAAACTCCCAGAGTCGGTGTTTGACGAGGGCTGTATCCTAGAGTGGAAAAAAGCTCACAAAACCAAATTGCTCGTAAGGCATGAGAATAGTTACGTTAAAAGTCAAATACAGAGCTTATAATGCCATGCAATGTCTTAAATAATATGTTGTTACAGAAATCAATCAATAATAGTAATTAGGACCTCCAAAGAAAGAAAATGGAAACTAAATGAAGAAAATGGAAACTAAATGATATCGAGTTGCTACACAATGTATATGAGTATTCTATTTTGATATCACATAGGAGAACAGAAAACAAAAATCAAAAATCAAAAGGAGATCCATAGTAAACAGTTTCAAAATTTTGATTTAAATTTTACATAAATTTTGTAAATTAAATTAAGTGATAGAGCAGAATAAATATGGAGAACAACAGAGGCTAGTTAAGAAAAAAAGTATTAACATGTTTGGTTAATTAGTCCGTTAATAAAGCAAATAATACCAGTATTTTCCTTCTTATTTATTTTATGAGGGAAGGATCTTCATAAATTATTATCTTAAACTCTCTTTTAGTGTTACAGGTGAAGTTAATTAATTGCCCTTATGACCTTTCAATTACTTTCGATTACTCTGTCCTTCATCAACAATTCTTCCCCACCCACACCCTCTTTTTCTCCCTCAAAACTACTAACAATAATAATGAATATTCAATAAACATATTAAGTGCGTCTCAAGTTAAAATTTATAAGACTTGTTCCAGCAAAACAATAAACATGTGCCGTAATTTTTATAACAAAAATTATATATCTTGATGTAGATTCATCAGTTTTGCCACATTTACACCGGAATTAGGGACGGGCTAAAATAAATTAATAAGAGGAAACTCATTGAGAAGGAAAGTAAATGGCAGATTAGTTCCAGAGATAAGGGAATCGATAGATCTTACAAGTACCTGCTTTTGCATTAACCAAATGGCTCATTGTCGGCTTTGTCTCAAGTATTGGACCTTGGCATTGGGATGATCCCACTCCAATGATTCCCACAAGTCTTGATGTATCGAAACACGTTGAAGAGAACTGGGGCGTGATTCTCTGTCAAGAAGAGGGATTCTTTTCAACTTTGGCAAGTCCCAAAGGTCAATTTCTTGCAAGGAATCAGCAACCAATGGTAGGCTCTCCAATTTTGGTAGCCTTGCCACACTTACTTTCCTCAGATTAGGGAGAGTAATGATGTTCATGGCATGATGGACACTTCCTTCTTCATTTTGATCTTCATCATCAGATTCCGATGTTATCGATATTATTTCCCTCAATTCCGAACAGTCATAAAGAACAAGTTCTTCCAAATTTGGGGGGAACGAAATATTCACGAAGACTTCCGTTACTTTGTTACAACACCACAATTGTAGGCGTTTTAAAGAGGAAAAGGTGCCAGGTGGGAGTGGCGATGATGATGCTCTTCTCTCCCTGTCCCTGAGGAACAGCCCACGAAAGCTTAACAAGCCACTGAGTTCCAAATACTCGAGGCTTCGAAGAAGGGGAAAGATGTACGGTGAATAGGAAAATACATGCTCTATCTCACGACAGTCTATAATACGACAATGCCTCAACTTTGTTACATTCTTGAATGACGCTAGTTTACATAAGTTGCTCACACCAGTGTAGCATCTCTGTAGACTTAGGTACTCAATGTCATTAGGTAGCAACAGTGGGAATTCTCCCCCTGCTGCTACACTTTCACTTATGTCACAGTTCATCAAATATACAAGTTTACCAACAGGACGCCACGTCGATGTTCCGTTAAATCCCAGCTGAAGTACGTAAGAAGTAAGTGTTTGTTGCTCTATAGATCTAACATACGTATTAAAACTCCTGACATCATACAACACGCCTTCAAAAGTCTCTAGCTTCCGCAAATTGACTAACTCCTCTCCTCTTACTTTTGGCGCTTTATAGTGATCACCATTTAGTAGGAGGTACTGGAGGTTAGTGAGGTTGCATAAAATCCTAGCTGGTATCATCTTTAAGTGTCTTGTATTAAAATCCAGGTATCTCAGTTTTACCAACATCTTCATACCATGGGGAACTTCATTGATTCCAGACTTATTTAAGTCCAACATCCTCAAGTCCTTAAGCTTTGCTAAAGAGGGCACAAATTGCAAACTCTCGCAACTTCTTAGTAATAATGCAGTAAGACACACCAAGTCAGAGATTGATTCAGGAAGATTCTGAAGACCATAATTGTAGGATAGATCAAGAACTTTGAGGCACTTCATATGAAGAAAGAAGTTGTTTGAGATGCTCTTTAGATGAGAATTGGAGAGCAGCAATGTTGAAAGGTTAGGACATTTTGGTGGTTCAACACTTGAAGGAATATCAACTATATCATTGTTTATAAATGAAACCTTTGCGACATCACTCCAGTTTTCTTCATCTGATACAGATTTTAACCTTAGACCTGCTTTTACCAAAAATCGAGGACTCCCACTAGTAATTTGCAGTGCCATGTCTCTTACCAAATCATGCATCTTCACGTATTTTCGACCCCATGAACCAGTTGTATCATTCAACAAACAAACATTAACAAGCTTATTTAGCATGACCTGGCCCTGTTTAATCTCGGATTGTCTAGTCTTCCTCTCCTCAACTACTCCCTCCACTATCAAAAGTTCTACCAGAAAATTTCTATCAATTTGATGATCTTCCGGGTATAATGCACAATACAGAATACAATCTTGAAGCTTTTTATCATTCAACCGATCGTAACTAAATTTTAATTTCTCAAATATCTGATCAGATGCAGACCCCTTTGTACATTCTCTTAGATCCTCCAATGCAATTTCCCACTCATTAAAATCGACGACACCTTTTAAACTTCCCGCTATTGTAACAACTGCTAGAGGAAGACCTGCACATTCTTGAACAACCGCCTTTACAATTTCATCAAACTTTGGGCTAGACAAAAGGCTACGATCTTGAACTACATCCAAGAACAAGTTCAATGCCTCATCTTCAGACAGAAGCCTCATTGGAATTGCTTTACAACTCATACTCAGACAAACGTCTAGAGATCGAGTTGTCACTACTAACTTGCATCCATTTTGGCGAGTTGGCTCAGGAATTCCTACGTCTTTAAGAGAACATGATTCCCACAAATCATCAAGAATGAGCACATACCTCTTCTTTTTATCAAATCCCGCGAGTAACTCTGCAGCGCGTATTATTTCATCTTCATACTTCGTGATGTCCAAACTTAACATCCGTGCAATTTTATCTTGTAAATTTATTTTATTGGAATCCTTTGATACAGTTACCCAAATCACATTGTCAAACTTTTCCTTTCTTTCAAGAAGAAGGTTGTTGATATGTTCTAGAGCAGTTGTTTTACCAATTCCACCCATGCCATATACTCCAATCTTTGTAACTTCATCGTTCATCAGGCATGACCAAATTTCTTCCATTTTTCTTTTGAAGGTAGTTTCACCAGCCCCCAGTGCTGTTGTTGGCAGTACGTCTCCATGTTTTGGAAGTGAAATGACTAGACTATTCGGAAACTCGCCACTCTTGTGGAGTTCTTTCACCTCCTCTGTCCTCTGAATTACATTTCTCCCGAGGCTAGCACGAGAGAAGAATTTCACCTTTTCTACTTTCTCTTCGATAGTCTTTATTTCAACATTAATCTTTTCTATCCTTCCCAACCAGAGTTCAACTTCATTCTTCAGCATTGTTCCTCCAGGAATGAGCTCTATGTTCAATCTTGATTCTATGTCTCTCTTTCGACAATTTAACTCTTCTAATCGTTGCTTTAGAGTATCCATATTTTCGTAAATCCCATTGTGATATTTCCAATATTTTCCTATTGGAGTTGATACACATTTTGTCACTTCAACTACTGCCCCAGCTGCACTCTCCATCTAGTCCCTACAACTAGAATTTGAAAAGACTATATAACTCCAGCCTTCACGAAATACCAACAAGATCATAATACAATTTGGAAATTACTTAAAAAAATATTAGTCAAGAATATGTGACTTTTCTATTAGCCATAACTTGATGTAATTTAGTTCATATTTCTAGGTTTTTGTCTAATTTAGAATTTAGAAATAAAATTAGTAACTTCAAAGAGATATAATAGGATTGACCCAGTTCTTTCCAAGTTGATTTATCCAAAGAGATACTATTTTGCAAAATTCGAGTTCAGGGGGATCAGTTTGTTGCGCTAATCCTGGATTTTAAATCATATTTATTTCACAAAAAACTTAAACAAACCCATGTGCTTTTTAAGACCTTTCCGAATCATGAGAGTTTCTTCAATTATTTTTTTAAAATGCTGATATTCGGGCCTATTTGGTAGGCAAGATTGGAGTGGATTTAATTGGATTTGTTTAGGATTGGATTAGATTGGATTTAATTAGACTATTGTTTAGAATTGGATTAACGACATGACTTATTTGGTAGAGTATTAGACTAAAAGATGGGATTAAATAACATAATAGTAAAGAAAAGAGTTTTGGACACTTATACATATTTTTTCAAGAATAATACCAAAAATACGTCCTCCAAAAAAGAATTAAAATTCGGTAAAACCTAAAGTGTCATTTTTCTAAATATTAGATTTGAAAAACGCGGTGGCGTTTTGTGTAAATAAGGCAATCATTATAAAACACAGTTATATAAAAAACGTTTTGCTAAAAGTGACTCAAAATATCATTGGTCTAGTGGTTTCCTAATTCAAGTTAAACCCTTTTTCCCCAGTTAAATGTTCAAGCCACCGTAGTTTCACATCTTAGTCTTTTTGGCTTCCTTCCCCCCCCTCCCCCCCCTCTTTCTGCTTTTCCTTTTTCTTTGTTCCTATTTTCATTTTTTTCTTTTATTATTTTAATTATTTATCTTTTTTATTTGCTCCACTTTTATTTTCTTTTTAGCTTTTCTCTTTTTTTTTGTTATTTCTTCATTTTATTTTTTTTTCTGTAATTTTTTATTTCTCATTTTAAATTATTTTTTAATTTTTCCTCCTCCTCTTATAAACAAAAGGAGCTACTCCTTGACATGAGACACTATTTCTTTTCCATGCAATCTCTAACAAATGTGGAAAATACATTTTTTTCTTTCTTTTTTGTTGGATTTTGTTTTTAAAGAAACTGTTACAATAGCAATTTCTTTTTGATATTATTATAACCAATTATTACAAGTTAATAGTTTCTTTGCAATTGTTATTAGTAGTAACCAATTTGATTTCTCAGATAATAATTTCCAAAATTAGTTTCTAGGTTCAGAAAATAGTATTACTCCTAAATTGGGTTCTAATTAACATTAAAACCAATACTAGAAACTAATTTGATTTTTGGTTTCTATAGTAGTCAGTAACTATTCCATTTAAAAAAAAAAAAACTAATTTAGTTTCTCAGTAACCAGATTGGTTTCTCGTTACTAAACAAATTAGTAACTAACTATTAAAGTGGTTTCTAGTTGTTAACTCTATAAAATTGGAGTTAGCTAGTGCTAATTTACTTTAAGTTTTGCTATGTTCTTATTTATATTAAGTTGTTTCAATTATTTTTCTTGTTGTTTTGATATTTTGCTTGTTTATGTATGTAGAGAATGAAATAAAGGTGTTTGATACAAAATGAGATGAATGTGTGCCTCACAAATGGGTCTTTTAAATCATTAGAATTGAAGTTGAATCCGATACAATCGTAACGCAATGAAAATGAGGCAATTCAGAACTCAAACGAAGAAATGGTGTACCCGAGAAGCCCAGGTGCCAAACCTGTAGAAAAGTGATGCTGCAGTGCCAACTCTCGGGAATTTTTGGTGCACCTCCTGTGTCCTGAGTTAATAATTGACGGCCGAGATCAATTTTCTAATGATCCAAAGATCCAGATTCGGTTTGCCTTAGGTTTGCACGAGCTACATCTTTAAAACCCTATCTTTAGATTTGAAAGAGATATATTCGGATAGAGAGAAAGGCACCCATGGAAGGAGAAGAAGAAGAGGAAGAAGAAGAAGAAGAAGATATACTCCAATTCTCTATTTCTTGATTTCCTCCATAACATCAACATCACATTTTGTTCATACCATCTTTTTTTTATCTTGTGAGTTTTTATTTGTATTTTTTATATTTAGAGAGTAGTATAGTTCAGAGAAAATCCTAGAGGGAGGATTTAAGAGAGTAAGAACTAAGTTTGGAAGAGGAGATTGATAACCTCCATTAACACCTTCAAGTTCTTCAAAGAATGGAAATTCTAAAACTCTTTTTTCTTTGATATTTTACGTTTCTTGAATTTATTGTATTAAAATATTATTGTTCTCAATTTATATTATGAACTAAATATTTCTTTGTCTAGTTTTATTACGTGAACCAATCTAATATCTTGTGTTTGTTTATTTCTTTCCTCTTTTATTAATCAAATCCATTATTGAGTTATTTATTTTACCTTATACTTATTGCTTTTATTTAATTGATCACTAAATAGATTGTTGAGTGAAACCTTTATGAACTTGGGAAGGGGAATTTAGATTTGAACTTAGGTAAAACAACATAAGATTATCTAGTTTGGGGTAAGTTTGTATAGGATAGGAATATACCTATGTGACTTGTACAACCTCTTTGAGAGTTACTAAACTTAATGAATCTAGTCAATTTAGGAGTAATATATTAGCTTGTCTAGGTGTTTTCACTTATGTCTTGGAAATGAGTTTGTGAATACATTTGAATTCTCAGTTGACAACTCTAGTAGATTAATTAATGTAAGAGGGAAATTGAGATATTATGTATTTAAAGGATAGTTAGAGAATTAGTAAACCTAGATATTTTTCTTATTACTTACTATTATTTTTTTTGCATGATAGTTTAGTTTTCTTTAATTTATTTCTCAAAAATCCATATTTTTATTGTTTGGATAAAGTTAGGATTGAGATAATTTTGATACTTAGCATTGAATTAGAAATCAATCCTCATGAGTTCGATACTCTACTTCCAAATCTATATTACTTGTGACCATGTGCACTTGCACGGGAGTGTGTGATTTTATAATTGCATATTCTAACCAACACTAATTACTAGCAGAAACAAATTTAGTTTGGTTTTTGGTCTCAAGAAAAGCTAATAACTATTTCCACAGGAAAAAAAAAAAAAACCTCACCAAGTTAATTTCTCGATAACCAGATAATTAGGTTTTCTAGCTTTTAGTAATGAAATTAACAAAAATTTTCTTGTGTGTAAGTAAATCACAGGAAACCACATATTTTTTTCCAGAAACTAGTTTAGTTTCTTTTTAGTAGAATGCCCTGTATGTAAATAAATAATAAGAAACTACAAAGATTTCCTGAAAATCAGTTCGGTTTTCTTTTCGCAGAGTACCCTGTACGTAAGTAAATCACAAGAAACCACAACAGTTTCTTGGAAACCAGTTTGGTTTCCTTTGAGCATAATGTCTTATACATAAGTAAATTACAGGAAACCATTTAGTTTCCTTTTATTAGAATATCCTATATGTATGTAAATCACAGGAAACCAGTTTCATTTTCTTGTAGCAGAATATCATGTATGTAAGTAAATCATATGAAACCAAAAAAATTTTTAGGAAAGCAGTTTGGTTTCTTTTTAGCAAAATGTCCTATATATAAGTAAATCACAAGAAACCATATATGTTTTCTCGAAACCAGTTTGGTTTCCTTTTAGTAAATGCCCTAAACCAGTCTGGTTTCCTCTTAGCAAAATGCCCAGCATATAAGTAAGTCACAGGAAACCGCAAAGATTTTTCGGAAACCAGTTTAGTTTCCTTTTAGCAGAATGCCCTGTACGTAAGTAAATCACAGGAAACCAGTTTAGTTTCTTTTTAGTGAAATATCATGTATATAAATAAATCACAGGAAACTACAAAGGTTTTCTGGAAACTAATTTAGTTTCCTTTTAGTGAAATATACTGTATATAAGTAAATCATAGGAAATTTTAAATGTTTCCAAGAAACCAGTTTGGCTTCCTTTTAGCAGAATGCCTTTTATGTAAGTAAATCATAGGAAACTACAAAGGTTTCTTGAAAACCAATTTAGTTTCCTTATAACAGAATGCACTGAATGTAAGTAAGCAAGTTTGATTTTCTAGTTACTACAGGAAATCAGATTAGTTTCTGCAGGAAACCAATTAAGTTTCTGCTTGTAAACAAATTTGATTTTTCTTTTTCTTTGTTATTCTAACATAATTTCTTTATATTTTTTTTAAAAAGTAAATATTTATTTTTCTTTCTTTTTTTTTTCTAAATTTGTTTTTTGCCTTTTGTTTTAAAGATACATAAGATAGTACCTTTTTTTTCCTTTTTCCCTCTCAGTTACTACCGATAGCCATCTTAGCAAAATTGATTTGAAACTAATTTGATTTCTGGTTTCTACTTCTTAATTAACTATTAAATTCTACAACTACACCAAATAGTTGGAAGTGATTGTGAAAAGTGATTTTTTGTTTCTAATATTAATTTGTAAATAGTTTTTGGTAACCATAATGGTAACTAGAGAAGCTTAAATAGTAGATTGAAAATGGAAAAAAAAAATAAAGGTTAAAAAGAAAAGAGTAGTAAGGTTCAATGTAGGAAAGAAAAAGAATTTAAAATGAGAATACGAAAAAAGAAAAATAAATAAAAAAAAAGAAAGAAAACAGGATGAATTTTAAAAGAGAAAATAAAAAATTAAAACAAATAAAGCAAAGAACAAGAAAGAAGACAAGGTGAAGCTCATGAAAATTCAATAGTAGATTGAAAGTGAAAAAAAAAGGGCTTTAAAAACGATAAAAATTACAAAAAAAAAAAAGAAGTAATAAGGTTCAACAAACAAAAAAGAAAAAAGCTTTAAAAAAATGAATTTAAAAAAGAAAAAATAAACAAAAGCTATAAATAAAAGAAAAGGACATAAAATAGAAAAAAGTGAGGATAACAAGATTTGAGCTCAGGTCTAAATTATGGGCCTATTCTTGCCTAACCATTGGACCAGCTTTTAGTTTTAGTTCATTTATATAACTTTACAATTAATAAAGTTTTCCTAGGAGTTAGACCGTATAAAATGGAAATACTTTTTCTTTGGGCCATACGAAAAAATAATTGCATGGGCTAGGTCGTATTTTTGTCATTATTTTTAAAAAGTTCGTACTCCATATCATTTTCCCTGAAGAAAATTAATACGGCTCACATTATTTGAATTTTTTAGTAAAATAATAGATAAAAATTGTGTGGGACTCATGTTTATTGGAAAGTGAACAAAAAAGGAGTAGAAAAAGAATATATGGGGCTCTTTTTTTTAGGGACATGAAAAAGCAAGAGGTGGGACTATTTTAAACTAAGTGTAGGATGGTTTAAAATAGTTCCCCTCTAAGGGTACTATTTTATCATATCACTAAATAGTACCACCATTAGTTGTGCACCAGACAAAGGACTGGACTACCTTTAGTCCAGCCCTCCAAATAGACCTGAAAGGTACTTCACAAGACAATAGGCTTCAATGTTTAGATAAGAAAGCCTTTTAAGGTCCTATATTAATCTAAATGGATTTGACTGAATCCATTATAAACAGTCTTGTATTAGTCTACTGAGAGACTTAATTGCTTCACGTAAACTTCTCTAAGTGCATGCGTATGTATATAGGGCGTAATCCAGTACGTATTTTACTTATCTATAGGTGTTTTTTCAGCCGTTGGATCATTATCTAACTGTAATCACAAAGTTAAAAAGTGTTAGGATTATGTCCAAAAAGTATTTATTATTAATGAATATTTATTGAATATTTTAGATATTTAATAAAGGAATATTTCATGCATAGTATTTGTGATGATGTTTTCATTATTGGTATAATACTAAATATCAAATTCCATGATTTATTCATTAGAGAAATATTTTAATAAAGTTGTTTATTAAAGTTAAGATATATTTTCTCTAATTAAATCAAATAAGATTATTCAGAACTAATAAAAGAAGCTGGACTCTTCTTTTGGATCGTATTGCAAGACTTTATGTATTCATAACGTATCTTAATCTATGTTGGTTTGATCATGTGCAAAAAGTCTTAGTATGTAAACATTGAACATGGACCATGTGAAATATATTCTTGTAGTAAGTGTTGTTGATAAAAACATAGTCTCACAAACTTTATAATTAATGCATGTCTTTCTTAGTCCCGAAATAAGTGATGAACCCATATTTATAGCTTGTATTATTTGAGATGTTAAAAGGTACAGAACAAGAAATTGACAATCTAGACCCTAGCATTTTGGTAATGCATTATTATGGGTATTTGAAACATATACTTATAGATATGGAATCCATAATTCTATTATATAGGGAAGTAAATACTGCCTTGAAGAGCTATAGAAGCGTGGATGATTTAAATCTTAGCTAAATAATCAATAAAATTAGAAATTTTATTACTTGAAGACTTTTTATAAGTCTGATAATCTAATTATCGGTATTCATGTGGAGATACACATGCGCATGTTAATTATCCAATGGGCATAATATTAATTATAAAGTATGTTGTAATACTTGTTTAATTCAAGAGTATGGTTTAGACCTTTAGTAGAATAAGTCCATAACTAATAGTATAAGCCCACTTGAATTGAGGGTTAATAGTAATTGTGTCTTTGTCTATTGGAACTTGAATTAAATATATCCATTTGGTTCCCCAACCTAAGCCAACATCTTAGGCTGCATGAGATTAACTGGGCTCAAATAATTTTATAGGTAATT
The DNA here is from genome assembly GCA_002914845.1 of Trema orientale. NCBI lineage: Eukaryota > Viridiplantae > Streptophyta > Magnoliopsida > Rosales > Cannabaceae > Trema > Trema orientale. The sequence goes on from JXTC01000295.1 coordinate 334,908, forward strand.
ACACAAAAAGAGAAAAAAGCCAGAGAGAAATGGCCCACCACACTGCTCCTTGGAGTAGTGATTTTTGGCTAGCTCTAAGGCTCACTAGGTCTGGCCGAAATTCCCCCTTAAAGGAGGAGTCTATAAAAGACTCCTCCTCCTATTATTATGTAGTGATTCAGTTTTAACTGAAACATTAATATGGCGGCTACACAGAAAACTAAGGGAACAATGAAACAGAAATTTTGGGCGCCACCATTGAAGGCCATTGGAGTTTTTGGATTATCACTTGGTGGTTGATAAAGATCGAAGTGTCCACACATCTCTACAGTTACAAGCTTGATGCTTAGGAAGGAAAACTCATTGATTGAGGTATACAATCTCTTGTATGTATATAACAAACATCCTAAAAAGTTTTATGAAAACCTATAATCTGGAAAAAAAAATTGTCTTCTATGATTCCGATCATTTTTTATTTTGTCACATTTTTTGTAAATTATAACCAATAATTGGTACAAAAGACATGGTTTTTGTTATAGTTTATTTACTGCAAATCCTTCTCTTTGGCTTGTTCATGATCGACCAGTTTATATATGCAAGTTTGTGATTTTTTGATGGGTTTGGCACTCTAGATTTCTATGATTAGTTAATTGATTTTTATCTTATGATGATGAATGGATATCAATATTTATGTTATGGATGGTCTATGGATTTGTTGGTTTTATGGACCTTGGCCATGGTTATAGAATTTTATGATGTAATCATTTTGTTGGAATTGTAACAAGGAGGGTGGACTATCATCACCATGTTTTCTTTCCTCCTTGATAGTTTTTCTAGAATTTGTGTTTTTCCTATATCAGAAAATTGTAAATTTAGGTTTATGTAATTTAGCCTGGTCCCGCATGCCAGCGCCACTTGCGATAGCCCGTGGGGGGCGCCACCCTAGGCGTCACCTCCCTCTAGTCCCCTCCCTCAATTTTTAATAAAAATCTTATTTATTTATTTATTTGATAAATATTTTGGATAGTTATTTGTTTTCAAAATATTAATTTCTTATTTTGAATTGTCTAATAGTTATTTGAATTGGAATAGGAAATTGGCTATTTTGAAATTTTGGGTAACTATATCTATTTCTATCTTTAAAATATTTGTTTTCCATATGAATTATCTAATTGTTAATTAATTTGTATAGAAATTGGATATTTTGAAATATTAGATGATTTGATTATCAATAGAGTAATTAAAAGATTTTGCTAATATTTTATTTATTGTAAATCTTTTAACTATTTAAAATTCAAAAGATATTTAGATTATTTAATTCAAATTAATATCTTTTATGAAAAGATATTGTTTTTAAATTTTGAATTAATCTAAATTTGTATTTTAAATAAGGAAATATTTTAAACAGAAATTAAAATATTCTTTTAAATTTGTATGTGTTGAATATCTGTATTTATCACTAACAGATTTTGCAAGAAAAATATTGAAGATTACGAAGATTACCAAATTGAACAATTTGAAGGTGAAGATCATCAATTTAATTCTAAATTTTGTAATTTTAAGATTTTAGGGCAACCATGGCTTTAGGATATGTTATTTAATGTTTTATTTATTTATTATAATTAATATGTAATTATCCTTGCAAATTTGTATCTATGATAATATACCACATAGAATAGGGAATACCACCCATATACTATCATAATGTCGTGCATATTAATTATGATTTAGAGGATCTAGTTGGATTTAGAAAACTTGGTGAATCATAATAAATTCTTTAATTAATTAAATAGATTGAGTGGGACAGGATTAAGACCTATAGTTTCTATTGTAAATCGATTAGTTAGATTTCTATATATGATCACCCTTTGGAGATTGTGTAGAAATTATTTTCTAGATTCAATTTCTTCATATAAAGCTCTAGAAGCTTATCATTTGTGATTAACCTTAGGTAACATTAAATTAAAAACTCTTACTAGAGTTTAAACAATGGTCATACACTCATGTTAGACTTACTAATTTTCCTTCTTAGAGTTTTATTAATAGGTTCTAATAATTAAATAATATGATGGTTATTAATAATTAAATATGAGATATTTTCATAGTTATTAATAATTAGAAGGGCCCTAGTTTAACTAGAATGGGATAAGTTTTTCCCTTAGAAGCTTGTCCTAATTCGGGGTTAGAATAACATTGAATAAAATGTAGTATTTATTGGTAACTACATCTACATTTGCATTCATGCATAATATAGGATTTTGTTCAAAAGTAATTTATGACATTTACTTATACATGTTTTATCTAGTTTCAATGTCGACGAATCTTTTATCAACTATCCTCAATCAAAATCAGTTGAATGGAGATAACTGTGAGGGCTAGAAACATTTTATTGATATTGTGCTTGAAGTTGACGAATACAATTTGGTGTTAACTAATCCATGCCCTTCCTTACCAAATCAGGAATCTTCTGACGCGGAAACAGCCGCACACCAAAAATGGCAAGATTCGAATGAGATAGCAAAATGTATTATCCTTGCTCCGTTATCTGAGACATTGCGATAGCAATATCAAGGAATGGAGACTGCAAGTGAGATGATGAACAATTTGCGATAAATATAATCTGAAAAATTCAAGCAAACTCGTAAGAAAGCAACTGTGGTTCTCAGCATTTCAAAACAGAACCTCAATCAGTGAAGGATCAAATGATTATTTATCATCTTGATGATCTAAAATCTATGGAGTTAAAATAAAAGAGGATACTGAGGTCGGAATGACCTTGAATGCTTCAACTAAGACATTTGATCAGTTCTGTTTAGAATATGTGTTGAACCAAAAGGAGTATACGTTGATTGATCTCATGCAAGAGCTTCAAACAGTAGAAAAGATATCTTTCAAAAAAGAAAGCTGAATGGACATTTTGAAGGAGGACACTAAATCCAATCCAAAAGGAAAAGATCAGAAGCCTGAGAATGCTTCTAAGAAGATGGTATCCATTCATAATTAGAAGATGTATACAAAGGAGGCAAAAATCAAGTGCTATCTTTGTGAAGCCATGGAAGAAAATCAGTCCAAATCGTTTAGCTCAAAAGATGGAAGAGAAAGGTAATATATCTTTTTTAGCAACATATTTTGAAACACTGTTATTGTATAGTGTTTCAAATTGTCATCATGTTTTTAATTCCTCAGAAAATAATAAGGTTAAATGATCAAAAGAGGATTAAAGCTGGAAGCATTCAGGAGTCAATAAGGCAAAGCATTGAAAGATTTCTTTTATTTTATAAAAGAATATTTATAAGATTTAACTTTTACTGGAATTATAGCTCTTTTACGTTGAGAAAATTTATTTAGTATTTTTGATATTATGAAACATTTATATTTTTTGGTTATTCAATAAAGTTTTTCATATTTTCTTTGCATCATTAGATCTATAAATTGTAAAATTTAAAACTCACATCCACTGCTTACTTAATAAAGACATTAATAATGATGAGAGGAAGTTTTGTAGTATCTTAATAGATAAACTTGGTTCGTTTATCATAAAAGACACTTTTATTTAAGATGGAGGTTATCGCTAAGATATAAACAATGATTCTTCATTAGAATATTTCTCAATTCTCAATACCTATCATACTTCAGCAGAATTTTATTGCAGAAAAGAGAAATGCAACTCTTGTTTGACATTGTTCATTCTATTATTCATCATTATTAACCTTATTTTAAGAATATAAAAGTGATTCTTAATATTATTTCATCTTAATTTTGTTTCTAGGACACCTTGTTATCATGGACTAGTTACAAGTCTTATTTGTCTCTCATCCTAAATGAGGGAGTCCTACTCATGTGTTAAAGAAAAAAAAGCTAAGATGAAAATGTTATCCAAAAAATGTACAAGAGGTGTTTTCTTTATAGTTTTATGACAATAAGGTATATTTCAACACAAATGTGACTTTATTTGCAAAAAGGATTGTATGAATAATTATAAGCCCAAAAGTGAAGTATTTATTATGGACATAACTAGAAACTTCAACCATAGATATTCCAAATGTTGAAACGCCTGTGATTAATGAGATGATGTCATTTTAGAGTACTACGAGTGCTCGAACAAAAAAGGTAGTTTTATAGTAACAAGTTCTATAGCAAGCACTGCCTCCTGGTGGAGCACTTCCCGCAGAACAAAATGTTCAGCTTATAGTACAATAACCAGCCACTGAAATATCCCAGAATTCTCCATAACCTCGTCATAGTAAGAGGATTGTAAGACAACCAGAAAGATAGCAAGGTGAATTCTTCCTGACTATCCATGAAAGTTTGGAAATGGATCCCTTGTCCTATGACGAAGCTATGAAGGATATCAATGCCAGATCATGGCAAAAGGCCATGAAATTTGAGATAGAATCCATATACTCTAATCATATCAAGAAACTTATGGATCTACACGAAGGAGTAAAACCTATAGGGTGCAAATGGGTCTACAATAGGAAAAGAGGAATAGACAGGAAGGTTAAGACCTTCAAAACAAGGCTTGTAGCAAAGGGTTATACTGGAAAAAAAGAATCGATTATGAGGAAACCTCCTTTCCTGTTGCTATGATAAAATCTATTCATATTCTTTTATCTATAGCCGCAGCCCTCGATTATCAGATTTAGCAGATGGAAGTCAAGACTGCACTTTTGAATGAAAATCTTGACGAAAGCATCTATATGATGCAACTAGATGATTTTGTGCAAAAAAGCCATGAAGAAAAAATCTGTCTCTTGGAAAAGTCTATTTATGGACTAAAGCAAGCATCCGGGTTGTGGAATATAAGATTTGATCAAGTTATTAAATCTTATGGATATGATAAAGTTATAGACGAGTCTTATGTCTACAAAAAGATACATAATGGTAAATCAGTATTTTCTGGTACTTTATGTAAATAATATTTTACTCATTGAAAATGATGTAGGTGCAATGATAACTACAAAAGTATGCTTGCAAAGCAATTTGATATGAAGGACCTTAGTGAGGCAAGCTATGTACTAGGAATCCAAATCATTCGTGATAGGCAGAACAAGTCCATAGCTTTATCACAAGGTTTCTACATAGATAAAATCTTAGCTAGATTTAAATGGAAAACTCAAAGAAATGGTTGTTGCCTTTTCGATATGGAGTTAAACTGTGAAAAGAGCAATCTCCTAAGAATGCAAAAGAGATAGAAGACATAAAGAGGATACCATATGTTTTGGTAGTGGGAAGTCATATATATGTCATGTTATGCACTAGACCTGATATATACTTTGCAGTGGGAGTTGTTAGTAGATTCCAATCAAACCTAAGACTAGAACATTGGATGGCAGTCAAGCATGTTATAAAGAATCTTCGGAGAACTAGAGAGTATATGCTTGTGTATTCTGGAGAAGACCTTACTCCCATTGGATACACGGATTCTGATTTCTAATCAGATCTTGATTTCAGAAAGTCAACTTCTAGTTCTGTCTTTACTGTTGGCGGGGGAGCTATTATATGGAAGAGTGTGAAGCAAACTTACATTGTTGACTCTACCATAGAAGCTGAATATGTAACTACTTATGAGGCTACAAAGGAAGTTATTTCGCTCCAGAAATTCTTAATAGATTTACAAGTGGTTCCTTTTGCTAGTTAATCATTGACTTTATGCTGTGACAACAGTGGCACAGATGCCAACTTAAAGGAACTTAGAAGCTACAAAAGAGCAAAGTACATTGAAAGAAAGTATTATCTTATTCAAGATATAGTTGATCGAGGAGAAGTGACCCTGTGCAAGATCACGTCGAAAGATAACTTAGTTGATCTATTGACTAAAGCACTGCATGGCAAGAGCTTTATGGGTCACCTTATAGGTTTAGGGATATGAAAGAAGTAATAAGTTACTATCTGTGCAAGTAGGAGATTGTTAGGATTATGCTCAAAAAATATTTATTATTCATGAATATTTAATAAAAGAATATTTCATGCATTATATTTATCATAATGTTTGATTATTAATACAATAGGAAAGGTCAAAAAGTTCAATGATTTATTTATTAGAGAAATATTTTAATAAAGTTGTTATTAAAGTTAAGACATGTTTTCTTTAAATAAATCAAATAAGAAGCTGGATACTTCTCTTGGATCGTTTTGCAAGACTTTGTGCATTCATAATATGTCTTAATCTATGTTAGTTTAACTATGTGCAAAAGGTCTTAGTATGTAAACATTGAGCATGGACCATGAGAAACATGTTCTTGTAATAAGTATCGTTAACAAGAACATATTCTCACAAACTTGATAATTAGCACATGTCTTTTTTAATCTTGAAATAAGTGACGAAACTGTATTTATAACTTGTATTATTTAAGATGTTAAAAGGTATGGATCAACAATTTGACGATCTAGACCCTGACATTTTGGTAATGCATTATTACAGGTATTGGGAACATATGTTTATTGATATGGAATCTACAATTCTATTATATAGAGAAGTGAATACTACCCTGAGGAGCTATAGGAGCTTAGATGATTTAAATATTAGTTAAGTAATTAATAAAATTGAATATTTTATTAATTGAAGACTTTCTCTAAGCCTGGTCATCCATTAGATATAGTCTTATCTCAAGGAATTGAAAGATATAATTAGAGGAGCAAAACAGTAATTTTATCTAGCGCTAATTATTCGTATTCATGTGGGGATATACATGTTTATGTTAATTATCTAATGGACATAATTTTGAGTGCAATTTGGACATTTAGCAGAATAAGTCCATAACTAATAGTACAAGTTCATTTGTATTAAGAGTTAATTGTAACTGAGTCTTTGTTTATTGGAGTTTGAATTAAATATTTCTAGTTGGGTCCTCAACTTACACTAACATCTTAGGTTGTATGAGATCAATTGGGCTCAAACAATTTTCTGGGCAATTACAAAAAAAAAGAGAAAAAGACCGGATAGAAAGATGGGCCATTGGGGCCCACCACATTGCTCCTTAGAGCAGTAATTTTTGTCCAGTACTAAGGCCCACTAGGCTGGCCGAAATTCCCCCTTGAAGGAGGCGTTTTTTAGTCTATAAAAGATTCCTCCCTCCCTTATTGTGTAGTGATTCAATTTTGACTAAAATATTAGCTTGGCAGCTGCACAAGAAACTTAGAAAAAAGTGAAAGAGAAATTCTTAGAGCCACTATTGAAGGCTATTAGAGTTCTTGGATTCTCACTTAGAGGTTAATCAAGATCGAGGTGCCAACACACCTCTGTAATTAAAAGCTTGGTGCTTATGAAGGAAGACTCATTGATTGAGTATACAATCTCTTGTATGTATTTAGACCATAACAAAGATCCTAATAGGTTTCATGAAAAACTATAATCCGGAAAAAAATTTGGTTTCTATGCTTCAGCTCATCTTTGATTTTGTCACGTTTTTCGTAAATTATAACTAACAAAGAATCAATAATAGTATGATTGCATCACATTTAATAGTAGTATTAAGTACTTATTAATTTAAGTATTTGGCAAATTAATTTGTTATAGCTATTAATATTTGCTCTTTAAGTAATTTTTGCAGTGAAATGTTCAAAACACATTCTCTTTGGTACAAGTTTAATATGTCTTTAGCATATTATGAAATAGTATAGAATTTACGTGTCGCTACCCATTAGAGCTATATAAATTGCCTTGGCATATTTAAGATTGTCATTTTATCGAGTTACAAATTATTTTAACTGAATATCTCTGTCTTACTTGTGATGATAAATTTTTCAGGTATCTTATTTTATTTCGTTTGAGCTTTAGTTGTTACTATATGTTTAGTTTATACTACAGTCATAGTCAGTTCATATTGTATTTGTTTTATATATAAAAGTAAATTGTAAAGCATTAAATGTGAATCTGATTGTCATTTAGTATTATATTTAAAAAAAAAAAATTAAAAGCCAACTTAGGTTTAGTCATACAAGTCATAGAACATTCACATAATATTACTTAAATTAGTAAATTCTTAATTCCACCATAGCAACATATTTCTTCTATTGCCACTTCTCTGTGTTTCTATTCTTCTTATCTATATTCATTAACAAACAAATCTTATTATAATAGAACCTTTAGAGGAAAAGTCAATTCAAGCATTTGGAAGTTGAAAAGTAGGTCATTTTATTTAATTATTATCTTAATCTGTTAGACATATTTAATTTGTTGGATACATGTCTTATTTTGTTTCACACATATGCTGACACTATATTTCTATTATTTTTATTACTAAATCGTTGGACTATATACATATATTATTTAATCATAATAGTTTAACTAGACAGGTTTCTTATCTATGTACTTTGTTTTTAGGTACAACGTGTACACTATTTAAAGCAAATATTTTTTACTATTATTATTATTTAATTGTGAAAATATATTTAAGATTTATATGATATATATTCTGATAAGAACAAAAGGGTAAATAGTCGACTAGGACTAAGTCTATAAAAGGCCAGAGAATATAAATCTCTATTCCATATTTTATTTGGAACTTTTTCTTACCCCATCAATATCTCACTTCTTTCAATAGCTCCATGTATACCTATTACCGTGATATTAAGTCGATAGAGTTTTGTCAGTGTTAAGTACCTAGTCATGCTCTTTTTTCCATTAGATATCTACAAAGAACTTTTGAGGTAATTTATTTTGTTATCATTCTATAATTCATGGTATAGTTCTCTTTAGTTGTGGCTTCCTTAATAAGAAGAATTATAGTTTGGTAACTAAGTTTTATATTTGTATATATAAAGAAAGCAAGTATTTTAAAGAAGAAAAATTATATGGAGTTTTCTCTAGCCGAAATGTTCTATACGATTTATACCGAATTGATACTTGAAATATATATATATATATATATATATTTGGATTTGGATGAACTTTTCCAGTATTTACCAAAAACTTTTCCTTCAGTTTTATATAATTATATTTTATAAGGTTACACCCTGAATATTTGAAAACTTTTATGCTAAAAGTAATTAATTGTCTTAATTCTTTATTTATATTTTATGAAGTTGAATTTGGTGGTTGAGTCTAATTGAGATGTCATATATATATATATATATATATATAATTATGTATATCAAAGTTATATGTGTACGAACTGAAAAGAAGTTATTATAGTATACATAACTAGTTGTCATAGTCTTGTTATCATTTGTAGATATATGATTGACTTTTTTTAATTACTGCACTTGTTGTTTTATATATATGTATACATGTGTAATAAAGAAAAAGTTCTAGACAAATGATTGGTGGAGTCCATATTTCAACACTATTAGTTTAATTACTCCATAGATATATGTTATGTCAACATTCATAGAAATATACTAAAGCGAAAAGGTTCATCTATAATAATTTAGAGATATGTGTCCTTACTGTTTACATAACGTGGATATATATATATACACTTATATTGGTTTAATCCGAAATAAAAGGGAGAAAATAATTATTAATTAATTAGAAATAGTAGTGGGTATTGAAATGGTCTCTCAGGTAACAGATTTTGACTTTGAAGAACACGTTTTGGAATTTTATTCTAGCATGTAATCTATATTAGAATTTTAATTAATCTACTATCATATAGAAATTAGAGTTATTTTTATTCATAAATTGAATCTGTTTGAAAGTAAAAATTTTAAAGCAAGACATGATTATTTATTACCTGCATATACTGTTATGCTTTCATATTAGTTGGATTAATTGTATAATCTTTTTAGCTTCTATTCTTGGGAACAGAGAGAGCATTAGTGTATTTATTGTATAATCTTTTTAGTTTCTATTCTTGGGAACAAAGAGAGCATTAGTGTATTTGTAAATTGCTAAAATAATAGGAATATGCCAGTTATATTTTGAGCAAAAAGCATTTCACGAGCAAAAGAGGTACAAAGTTCGGAATCGAGATAAGTAACATTTCACTTACAATATAAAAACACTGTGTGAAATTTGTTAATTATATATTACTTACCTTAATAGAATGTATACATAACATTGCATGTGTGGCATAAAATATTTTTATTTTAAAATTACGTTATTTTATTTGTTTTTAGTAAGACTTGATTTTTGAAGAGAAAGGGATGTACTATGTTACTTGGAAGATTAGGATGGATAGGGAACGTGGCGGACCGACATTCTAAATATGTAAAAAATATACCCTTAGTGGGTTAGATCCTAATGTGGATCAATATATGTGTTTGCAACATGGGATTAGCCTCTGATGTACACTGAAGTTAATGAAGTTTTCATATAAAAATGTCCATGTTACCTATACTATGGCCACTTATAATATGTTATGTTATGTGGCTCAGTGACAGGTCTATTGTTCCGACCAAGCAATGTAGTATACTAAGGGCTCTATAATATGATACGATATTGTGAAATGTTCATAAGAAAGTCATGCATAATGCTACTTACTAAGTCATTACTCACTAGTTCTTACATTGCAGTTAAAGTTGATTGATACTCCACATGAAGATAGATACCGGACCCCTATCCCGATTGTTGCTATGAATAAAAATAAGCATAGTAACTTTTGATACTTGTCCTTTTTCAAGTATCGTTGGTAACATGTATATATAGCTATTAATGAATGAAAGTTGTACTTTTCTGAATAAAACTAAAAAGTTTTTATTCACCCATATAATTCACTGTTTTCTTTTATAAAGAGATTAATACCTTGTACTTGTCAAAACTTTCTTATCAAAAGTTATGTCCGAATGAGTTGAAATTACGGGATGTTACACAATATACCATAATTTGAGTGGTTCAAATAATAATAATAATAATAATAATAAAAATAAATACGTACATATTATTTAATATTTTTCTCTCTTTACCATTTACCATAAAAAGATGTACGTGATGAATTTTAAATGGACAAAAAATATACCCATAGATGAGAAAAAAAAACACCTATTGGATTGGTGCCCATGATATGTATAGACATTGTACATAACGAGCTGGTTAACAATCTGTTATACCATGTAATCAAGGTAACTGCATTTCTCTTTAAGGGCCGCTAACTTGTTTGAATATTTGAAAAACAATATATTCGCCACATTAATTCAATTTAGGTTCTATAATTAGCTGAAAAACACAATTGAGAGAAATCAGAGAGCATTGCGTGTATTTAGGATAGCTTATTGTATTGTAAGTCGAAGACTTTTTAAAGATAGAGTTCATCTTTGAGTATGTAAACCTTGATTTCAGAGTAGGTTATTGAGTTGAAGACCCTATGGATTAAGTTCCAGATTGGATTGATTGACTGTTAATTTCCTCATAATTATAAGTTCATAATCTGAAATCGATTTTTGCAATCATATGACCGATTGGTAATTAGATTTTGTTTTGTTTTAACATAGCTCAAGATACTGTACATACACCCATTTTGAATAACAAACCAACTGACCATATGCACACAAAATTTTAAGTGGAAGGATGAACCACATGAGCTCAACTAGGACAGAAAATCGAGAAAAGGTCGCGTACCTTATATAAAAATATATGGACTGATTGTTCGATGAAGCACGAATAATATATAACCCAAAGAGATAATCCTGATTTTTAGTTCTCTGAAAAATGGAATTCAGAAACGTAAAGAATCAAATATTAATTTGTCAGAAAAGTAATTTTAACGTCAAAGCTAAAGATGGTCTTGATTATAAGTATCAATTTGTTATCAAATAACTAAAAAGGTGGTTTCCTTGTGACGACTCTTTTTTCTCTTTCCATTCCTTTTTTAACGGGACAGCTCCTTAAATTTTAAAATTTAAATATCTTCTTAATACATCCATTTTTAATATTATTTATAAGAAGTTCTAAATATATCATCATTTTGACTACGTACATTTAATTTCTTTTTACATAAAAAAAATAATTTTAAATAATTATGTTTTTGCTTTGTACATTTCTTATATTTTAGGCATATCCAATTTTGTACATTCATTCTCTTTATATTTAACGTATAACTTTCAAGGTAAGATGAATTAAAAATTAAAAAAATTAATAAGTTAGAATTCTATTTGCAAATACATTTCATTTTTAATTAAAGAGGAAATTCGTTAAATGAAATGAAGCAAACTACAAAAATTTTATAAACACTATAAACACACTACATCACAAAAGCTCAAACTACTACAAATATACAATCCTTTAAAGGGAAATAAGAAATTATGATATAATATTAAATGAAAGAAACTATAGATTCTTATCAAATATAAGAGGCTTGATTTTTTTTTTCATTCCACTGTTTTTTTCATCTCATTTATTATTCTGTTATACATATTACGTACATTATATATTCTTATTAAAATATAAATATGAGGATTGATTTTTTATTTCTTGCACGACATGTTTCCCTTTTTTTAAGGAAAAAAAACTCTTTAATTCTGTATATATACAGCTTGTATTGCATATATATACATTATTTATACATTATACATTATGTTTGGGATCTTTTTCAATAAACTCTTCTTTTTAAATCATTATCTTATTCTCCATCTTGCTCCACTGTTATTTTTTTTTTTTGGGGGGTTAATTCGAAAGAATGAAAAGGTAACTTCCTAATAGAATTAAAGAAATTTATTTTTTTTTTCTTTTCATTTTTCCTTTGTTTGTGTTGTTTGATAAGGGAAGTTCTAAATTTATTACCATTTAGACTATGTACATTCAAAATCATAATATGTACTACATTTAACTATTATCTTGTCCTTTTTAGGATAAAATTGTAATTAAAATTAGGGATAATTGCAAAAAAATACCCTGAAGTTTGGATGTTCTGCAAAATAAACCCTGAAGTTTGGACTCTGCAAAATAATACCCTGAGATTAAGAATTTCTGAAAATTAATACCCTGGACAGATTTTTTAACCAATTTTNTATTTTATCAGTTAAAAATCAACACAGGGTATTAATTTTCAGAAATTCGTAATCTCAGGGTATTATTTTGCAGAATCCAAACTTCAGGGTTTAAATTGCATAACATCCAAATATGAGGGTATTTTTTTGTAGTTATCCCTTAAAATTATGAACGTACATAGTTCAAATAGTGATGGATTTAACACTTCCCATTATTTATTCTAAAATTGGACACGAACAAAAGAAGGGGTAACTGGTAGCAAAAATCCCGAACTTCTACTTCTTTTGGAATTTAGGTCCCTTAATTAGAGTGAATTTTCTTGAGACGAACTGTTGAACTGTTGAAGAAGAAGATAAATGATAGAAGCAGTGGGTGGGAAAAAAAAATTAATAGACTTTTTTGTGGGGTAATTGGCAGCAAAAGTCCCCAACCTTTACCTCCTTTAGAATTTTAGTCCCCAACCTTTATTTTGTGGAATTTAAATCCCTAACCTCCAAATTCACTTGCACATGTAAATCCCTCTCTCACTTCAGTTTGTATTCCACGTTAAATGTCCGTGTTTTATGCACGTGACCCCATCTAGAAGGAGCATTTAGGAGGGAAAAAAGACTTTTCTTCTAGAAGCTTCCAAAACGTAATTGCTTCAAAGACCAAAAAGAGAGAAAAATAAAAAAATTGAAGACCCAAAAGTTTGGGTTCCTTTTCTCTCTAGCTAGAACTTATCCTCTCCCTCTGCATCAGATTTGGTGAATTAGAAAAGGGAAGAGCTAAAATTTGCTGGTAAGTTTAGTTTTTATTTTTATTATTTTTTTTTCCGTTCATATAAGTTTGGTTTTGATTTTATATTATGTTCGTTCAATTTATATACCGTATTATATTTCATAAAACCATGGATCCTTACTAATTCTTTTTGTCCCATCTCAATTATCATTCTTAATGGTTAACCTTTTTTCTCTTGTGTTCGTTTATGAATTTTGTTTATTTATTTTTAATTGTTTTTGGCTATGTGGAAGACAAATGGAAGTGAGGAGGGATTAACGGTTGCAAGTGAATTGAGAGATGGATTTAAATGTCATAAAACAAAGGTGACATGATCAGTGTATTTTAGTATATTGTTTTTAGTTAAAAGAAAAGATAGAACAATTTTGGGATGTAAGTTCTCAATCATTTTCATTATTTTGTTTTACTATTATTTACTTATTTCTCCTAAAAAAATTTTAGGATCTTGAGTTATTTTTAGGGTTATTGAGTTATTTTTCATAAACCTTAAATTAAAGCTTTAGGTAGGGAGCTTGAGATAGTGCCACTTCATTAAAATCATTGGGATTTAAAAAGCATAATATGCTTATTTATAATTTCAAATGGTTAATTTAACTAAAAACATTTTCACTTTTCCTAGAGTTCTTTTTTTATATTTGTTTATTTCAAATATTGCGTTCAAGAGATGTGTTAAGAAATAATATTCTAATTAAGAGCAAAGATTTCTAGTTACTTTTGAGTTATTTCATACATAGTTTTTTCTATCATAAATTAATTTATCAATGAGGGTGGGGAAAAAAAAAAAGGGTGAAAATAGAGCCCCCCAAATTAAATTCCTTGCAATCAATAGCATATGTGTCACTTACCTGATGGACTAACATTGCTCTTCGAGTACTTTGAAACGAAAGTGAACCAAAGAAGAGAAAGAACTTGCTTGCAGATCTCTCTGAAACGAAAGAGATTCAAAGTGTGTAAAATTAATCGATTCTATTCATGCGAATAATATAAATCAAGAAAAAAATTTCATCCAATATACCGAATATTAATCGAGTATTTACTTTATCTTCCAAATACATATAATTGAAAGAAATTTTAATACCATCCAAAAAATAACACATTTGGAAAATATGTGACAGACATAATCACGGAAAGTAATCTGAATTAACCAACAGATACAGAAAACTTCTTGAAATCAAACTCAACACTAGAGGGGGAAAAAATAATAAAATCAAAGATATTTACTCCGTGCAATAATATGAAGCTTGAAGAATACTGAATTGCTCCCTCTTTTAATTAATTAGTTTGGTTTTTGTTGCTTAGTATTTGTTGTATGTCAGTGCCGGTGAAGCCGTTACAACAATAAGAGTAACGAATAATTGTCAAATAAGTGATAAGCATGGAAAATGCGCTCTGTTTTGCTTTTGACTAGCCAAAAGCAATTAATTAACAAATCAAAAGAAACACTTAGTGCTAAATGCATTGATTGATGTTTCCACAATTTTATTGTTAATTGGTTACCTTTTTCTAATTCGTCCTTATTGGCTAAAGTCTCTCTTGCTCCAATGCCTAGCTCGGTCTTCCACGTACAACACGATTCGAGGACTTTTTGGGGCCCATATCAGATTTATAGAGAGTAGATTCTTCTCTTGACTCTGCGTGAGTTCATTTATTTTGATCGTATTATATCGCACGAGACAAAATGAAAAAAAGGGTAAACAAATGGCACTCAAATAAACTCATCAACGTACTCTAGTAAGAAAATTTATGCAAATCAGGTCTCCAATTCTGAGCGGCTTCAAATTTCACAAACTGATATGATCAACAGCTTTTGCCTTCTTGTACTACTTTTTTCCGATGCTGAAACTCCCATAGTTGGTTTTTGACAAGGTTTATATCCTACAGTAGACAAAAGCACAGAAAAAAAAGAAAAAGAAAAAGGAAAGTTAAAAAAAAAAAACAAAACAAAAACAAACTAAGGCATGAGAATAGGCATGTTAAAAGCAAATTATAGAGCTAATAAAATAACAACTATTAAAATTTGAATATATTGAGTTGCTAATCTGACGACGCAGAATGAGAACTATAATTTGATTTCACACAGGAAAAATAAGTAAATAAATAGATTTAAAAAAAAAGGCATAAGACGATCCATGTTAAACGGATTCATTAATTTGATTTAAAATGTGCACAAATACTAAATTAAAATAAGTGATAGAGGAGAATAAAAATAGAGAAACCAGAGATTAGTCAACTAAAGAAACTATTCACATGTCTGGTTAATTAGATTGCTAACAAATCAAATATTATCAGTGTCTTCCTTCTTATTTATTTTTCTGAGAGAATGATCTTACTATTAGTTATCATCTCAAACTATCCGTTAGTGTTACAGGTTAAGCCAACTGCATATATGATTTTTCGATGGCTGTGGATAACTCTGTTTCTCATCAATACACCTTAATTGATGGACTGATTCTTCTTCAGGTACTTCTGAGTTTTGACTATCATAGCAAAAGCAACAGAAATGAAACCAAAGAAAAACTAGTCTCCAGACAGTAACTTGCTTACCGTCTTGCCAATCTCTCTGAAATGACCAAAATTTACAATTCAAAACTAATTAATGTGATTATTCCGAAACATATTAATCAGAAAGGAATTGATAGCTATTCTAATACAATCCAACATAACAAAGAAAAGGAAAAAAAAAAAAGGAAAACATTCTCGCTAGTGAAGCAAATTCATTTGGGATCTCATTGTTCTTGATTATTTGCTTCTTTTTCTTTATTTCAGATACAAAAACATGAACCAAAATTAAAGCGAAAGATAGAACAAATCCTTTCTTTTTTGAGCAAAAGGGCATTCGTAAAAAGTTTGACAAACAACATAGCCAAAGTAATGTGAATTAAGCAGTATTATTAATTGATCCTGAAATACATGATATTTCAAATAAATGAATTTTCAACATGAATGTGTACTACAGAGTTGTGATATAATACAGCAATGGACAAACACTGAACCAATTGTAGGGTAAATTTTATAAAATACCTTAATATATGAAGCCTGCAGACTATACAGAATCAAAGACTGGAGTTTGCAAAATGCTGAATTAATTGCTGCTCTTCAAAATGCATAATATTTGTTAGTGTTTGATGATGAAGCTGCCGTAAGCTTCAATAATTGTGAAGGAAAATGAATACTGGGGAAAATATTCTCTGTTTTGCTTTTGACAGGGCAAAAGCAACCAAAAATTAAAAGTGCTAAAGTTGGTGGCATATGCACTTATTGATGTTTCCTCAAAATTTAGTATTAATTATAGTTTGAGTACCTTTTTTCTAATTAATAACTTAGACCACGTGCTCTGTTTAAGTAGAACCTCACAAGATAAAAAAGAGTGATAATTAATATGGACCTTTTCAGATTCTTATTAGGTAAAATTTCTCTGCTTCAATCTTTTACTCTTAAGGCAGCGTAGGATCTCATCTCATCTTGCGCCTTTATATAGCAGTTTGTCATTAACTTATTTTCTCAGCCAAAGATTATCTTCTCTTGGGATCCTTATGTAGATTGAGAAGATAAGAGAAATTAAACCATGCATATATAAAATAAAAACACAAAAATGCTTGCTTAAGGGTCAAGCAAAGATTAAATATATACTTCTCAGTCTCCATATATATATATGTCTCTGGACTCTGTTCGTGTTGTCTCAGCTAAATGTTAATTAATGTTTTTTTCCCAAAATAGAATTTAAGCAAATTTAATAACAATAACAGAGATACAGCATTCAATTTATCTAAAAAGCATTAAGCATACTATTAATACTAATATCTCTTCTTGTGGGAGTACTTTACGTTTAAGAAAAACCCAAAGTAATGAGTACTTTATTATAAAGTCATCCAAAGACGTTCATTTTTTTGGAATGTGAAAGTAGTCATGTTAGTAGGACATCAAAATGAGATTTTTAATTTATATAGAATACTTTTGTTTAATTAGTCAAGTTACGATAATTTGTAATTTAATGCAACAACATAAAATATTGGGTTAAAAATAGATAAAAAATTTCGAGACAGTCATAGCCTGTGTCTGTCTAATTAAATCTTTTCTTGCTTACATATCCACATCTCAAGGAGATAATTAAAAAAAAAAATCATCAATGATTGTTTTTTCTTCCAAAATTATGAAAAAAAAAAAAGAAGCCACGGTTGAAAGAAACCTTCACAACACCATCTTTCCAAAGTTCTTCACCTGGTATGGATCTCAGTCGCATAGCTGCTTTGACCAAAAATCGAGGACTCTCACTTGTAAATCTTGGTGCTATGTCTCGTACCAAATCATGCAATCTTTATACATTTTGCATTCCTGTTGTTAATTGTATCATTCATGTTGGAGCTATTTTCACCAACTGTCCACATGTCCTTGCTGTCTCAATTAACTCCGCTTCTAAACCGGAATAGGGGGTGGTGATCATTTGCAAGACTGAGGGAAATAAGAAAGAAAAAGCTACATACCTCTAATTAAGAATAAGGTGTGATATTTATAGTTAAGGAATTGAGAATCCAGTGACCCCCAATTCCAGGACTAAATTCTTTTTTCCCATCATCGTGTAATCCAGAGATTAGGGACTATTGATACTATAATCTCATTCGTATTGACATGACCTATCCTTTTGAATCTCCTTCCATACTATCACAGAGCCATTCTTTGCTCTGTTAAGGCAATTCACCTAACACATACAGTGATTATAACATCGCATTAAATGCTTTATCTGAGCTTGAGGCCGAATATAATCTAAAATGACAGTTAGATGGAGGACCCCCACGGCCTCTAGTCATTCGTTGCACCAGAGTGGTCTGGGATCAGTCGAAGCATGTTAAGGTCTTTTAGACTCTGACCTGAAAATAGGGTCAGCTCTTATTCGGGTCTGTGAACCTGAAAATAGGGTCAGCTCTAGTCATTCATTGCACCAGAGTGGTCTGGGAACAGTCGAAGTATGTTAAGGTCTTTTAGACTCTGACCTGAAAATAGGGTCAGCTCTTATTCGGGTCTGTGAACCTAACCCTTGTCCTGTGAAGGTCGCGTGATATTTAAATAGAGCTCTCAAAGTTTGCGTTGAGTCTGCCACGTATTGCCATTCATTTCAGCTGTCTTTTAATCCATGTGGCATAACCTAAGGAAATGGATCCCACGACTACCCTCATTTCTCCCCTTGATTGGTTTTCGATTATCAAGTGGGAGAAATCACATTTTCTACCTATTAATGTGAGAGGGGAACGTGGTTTACACTCATCGTTACTTTTCAGTTACCAACGATGGCGCACATCCTCCCGTACTGCAAATTTTTGAATTTTTTAGCCTTCCAAATTTCCCTCGAATTGTCTTTTCAAAAAATTACCCCTTCGGTTCCCCTGCTATAAAAACTGTACTCGGTCCCATTCCTTACTTTACTAAAATTTCCAAGTATCCAAACTTCCTCTTTCCCAAACGCTCAGAAGTCCCAAAATTTTTGGGTTTCAGAAACTTCCATCTCCTTAAAATTTCCTCAAATCCTTTCCCGTGCACAACAATGGCCCCAAATTAGAGCCAGAAGTTCCAATCTATCTAAGACCCCGAGGTAGAGTTCCTAAGGAGGCAACTTTACTTCCCTGGTAGGGTTACCCTTCATAAGGTCGAGGGACTTGCCAACTGGTAACTCAGCCCATCCGCCCTCGAAAGGTGTATCATCTTGGGAAGAAAACATCTGGAGTGGTTGCAGTTTTCCCTTCCTCTTCTTGTTCATCAAATTTTCTCCTTGACAGGGATCAAAATGATACAGCTAAATGCTAATGGGATCATTATTCTGATAGGGCTCTTTGCACTTTCGGTACTGCTGAATGTGCATATCAACTTGGAGGTGGTCTTTTATGCATGCAAGCTCATCCTCATCTCTAAGAAAAGCTCTTATCCCACTTTCTACTTCCAGCCGCTTTCGGGCTATAACATCTTTTAGGGTTTTTCGAAGTCGATTAAGCAATGGGATTCCCACTCCAAGCTGTATCTTGTCAGAGGGGCATGGTGCTCTCCCTAGGTGAATAAGAAGCGCATTCAGATTCCTCTATTTTCTTACATAATAAGTCGAACAATAGTTTAGAATCTGTATTTGTTTCATTTTCCCCAGTTTCTTAAAATCTGACCCTATGCTGCATTTATAGAGGAGAGCAGGTTCGACCCAAAGTCCCCACTAGGCCGGCTTTAGGAGCTAAAGGGGTTGTCATCTTTGGGTCATTCGACGACTGCCGCCATATTCAGGCCGTCCTGAACCCAGAGGTGATGAACATGATGCCGAGGATGGTCTCCCATCTTCCCTTTCTGCTCGACACGTAGGTCATCACCAAGCATCTCCGGAGCAAGCTCGACACTTCGGCACTGAATTGGTTCCACAGAGATGAATAGAATTGGGTCACAATTGCGGGCCACCAAGTTATTGCCCCAAATCAAATAGTGGGACCCAATGACCTAGTGGCGCCAATCAGCCATGAGCTTGAGGTGGTCATAGGGCTCATGGAAAAAGAATATGTTAGGTTCCAGGGAGAAGAAGCTAAGGCTGATAATTCATGTCCATGAGTCGTGTCAATATACATCTATCACAGGTAAATGCTTAACTCGAACATGACCCATTTAATAAACCGATCAGAAATTATGACGCGAACACGATCCATTTATAAATAGGTTGATACGATACAACTCGTGTAACCCGTTTACTAAACAGGTCATATTAGCCTGTGACACATGACCCGCGACCTGTGACCTGAACATGAGCCGTTTAATAACGGGCCTTATAGAAATATGACTAAATTTTGAGCCCAATTTAAGTAAATATCCATTTTATCAAATATTATAGCAAAATATCCGGTATATATGTTTATATACTAAGTGTAAAATTTTATATAAACCAAGTATAAAAAATTATATACTCAGTACATTTTAGTACAGTAACTGAAATTAGTAGATATGTTATCTACCACGTGTAAAAATATATATACTTGGACATTTAGCTATAAAATATAAAAAGTGGATATCTACTTACTCAAATTTAAAATATTAGTCAACCATCTGAATTTCTCTTTAAAATAAATGAGTGAGAAATTATAACACGAAGACGACCTATTTATATACTGGTTAACACGACACAACACAACTCGTTTACTAAACAGGTCATTTTCGTGTTGGCGGATTCAACCTGAACATGATACGAACACGATTAAGCTAAACCCAAACCCGTTAATTTTATACAGGTTTTAAGTCGTGTTGTCGTGTCGTATCACAAATTGCCAACCCTAGAAGAATCTGCTGCTCCCAAAAGGACCAAAGGTAGCTTTCATTTCGTTTACCGAAGTTCAGGCAATTTATGAGATTTATGCTCTAATCATATTATTATTTTTATAGGTTCAGATGTCGGTCCCTTGGCAGATCCTTCTCTAACTAAGTGAAAGCACCAATGTTCCCCATACACAATCCAAAGTTCCAGCTGAAAGGCGTCTGGTCGTGTCGTCAGAGCGGGGCGTCGAGGCTCAAGCCGCAGACTCGGATGACGAGCTGGAGGGGTTGTTCGTGTTTGAGGACAATACAGTACAACAAGAAGCAGATGGTTCAGGAGATGCCAAACTTTACCATCAAGTATAATAAGGACGTGTCTTCAAATTTGTCAAGAGGTTCTGCTCCATCAGCTAAGCCTGCCCCCAGTGCCAGACTCAAGGCAAGTATAGGGTCTGGCGAGAAAATTGGGTCTGGATCTCGGTCTAGCTCTACATGTTCCTGCAGGGAGATCGCAGAGCTTAGCAGTGGGGCACGTAGACTCAAATCTTGCTTATCTTCTCCTCCTCTTATTCCATCGAAGAGGGTCGTGACAGAGGGTCACCGAAGAGCGGGGCCTAGCAGTGAAGAAGAATAAGTCCATTTCCTCTTCGGAAAGCAATGACGGTGCTACCTTATCCGTCATGAGGAGAAAGAGGTCTGCACGCATTGGACCTTCAGAGGGCATTGGTTAAGACAAAACCGAAGCATTACAATCAGACAGGCCATCTGCAGAAGCTGTAAGGATCACCGAGGCTGTCGAGATGGAGGCATCTGTAGAGGAGGCTACAAGGACTGTTGAGGCCACTAAAGTAGTACCTTCTACCACCCCTATCCTCTATTTCAGGAGTGTTGAAAGACACTTCTGGGGTATCGTCAGAAAAAAGAAATGGGGTCCTCATTCTCAGCGAGGAAGAGACACGTTGCATAGATGCAGATATCTTCCAGGAAGATAATGAAGTTTGAGCTAGAGACCTGGAGAATGTAGATACAGTCGCTAGTCATAGCATTGCATAGGTTTGCATTGTTTTATTACTCTTTATAATTTGGCTCTTGTTTCTCGTAAATCAGACCCTTATTTATTTTATAGTTGGATACTGTTCACTCTTTTTATTCGTCACATGTTGAAAGGCTGATGCATCAATTTAATGTTGATGCTATAACGGTAAAGTAGAGTAAGGCCTCCTTCAACGCCCTCAAAGAAGATTTTAAGCTGTATAGGAGTTTGGAGGAGGCCAGGATCAAAACTTTGGTGGTGTATGCCATCAATAATAAAAACACCAAGGCAGAGTCATTAGCCGCCAAATTGGCAGAGGCAGAGGAGAAAATCCAAGTCCTTTGAGGCAGAGAATCTGGATCTGTGCTCGAAGGCAGAGCTCACGAACCTTACTGAGGCCGAGACAAAGCTTAAAGTGCAGGAGCACCAAAATTTTGTGGCTGAAATACTTGCCTTCACTGCATATGATAAAGCCGTCGACAAGGCTAACAAGGCAAAGAAGGCAGAAGCGAAAGCTAAGTTGGAAGCCCACTCCCTATAATGCAGGCCCAACTAGTCCAATGAGATAAGCTTTAACCTCCCCTCGGATTATAACAAATTGCTGAAGGCCCACGTGGAACTGACCCTTCGGCATTGTCAAGACCTTGCTGAAATTAATGCTCCTTTGGACAGGCTGGCAGATGCGGAGAAATTAAAGATACAGTACTAGAGGCAGTGGACATACTTTCTACAGAGAGCTATAGGTCTAGCTAGGAAAATAGAGAATTTGAAAGCCACACAGAGGTGGTAACACCAGACTAGTTCGATGAGCAAAAAGGAGTTGTGAAGGACCACTACTCTATCGTGTATTACATATAGAAGCTAGGGGATGAAATTAACATCGTATACCCTGTCGATGTATTGAAGATGCTCAATAAGGAGAGTGCTGATCCCTCGACATCTGCCTCTATTAGAAAAGAAATGGTACCTTTCTCTGATTTATCAGAGCAGACCCTGAGCCTGAACGTTGAAGAAGATCGGTCTGCTCTTCCTGCATCTGGTACTATAAAGCTGGAACTAGTTATACTGTCGAGTGATGAATCTGAGCCGGACGTCCCTCCCTCTCTAGAGCATGGCCAGCATGCCAACATTCCTCCCTCTGCCGGAGGTAATTAGGAGTTTAGATTTTTGTACACTTGTAAAAATATAGGAAGTATAATGCAATGTTGACCCTTACTGTAATATTCTTTGATTAATAAAATTAACTTCTGTTGCTCATTTTCATTTTCTCTTTTTTCCTTTCTTTTGTGTATGTCCGGTCAGGGTCGGATATCATATACGATGCCATTCTCTTGTCAGTGGTATGCCTGATCCTTGGGTTTGGCCCAATCGTATATGATCTGGAATTGCTAGTGAATCCTCTGCAAGCAATGCTTGACAAGATTAACTCCAGAAATCAAGATTTGAGATTTGGCTCATCTAGTGCAGAGGAATAGTGATAAGTGTATAATTATTCTTCTGACTTCTTTCGGCAAAGTTCGACCCTCGTGTTTGACTGGACTTCTCCAACCCGAAGTGGAATGCGCCAGGAATTAGCTTTAAGGGTTGGTCGACCCATGCTTGAACCCTTTACTGATGAAGAAGAGGCTTGGTCTTGGTTCTTATTGGGAGCAGACAGGGCATTATCATGCCAATGTGTCTCTGCAAGTCTGCTCTAGACCATCTCCCGAAAAATAAATGCCTTTTAGTATAAAAATTACGGCATGTATACTCTGTAATAGATAATTAAATATGAATAGACACCGATTGCTTTTGACTTTCCAATATTGAGTTTTACTTTCTCTCTTTTTTTATTATTTTTATTTATTATTTTTTGCCTAGGTCTACTTCCAATGGGTAGACCCTAGGGGAGGGTCTATTTCCAGCGGGTAGACACTGGGTGTTCTATCAATCACTACTTAGTCGTTTTACAGAATACCAAATCTATTGCTTGGATTTTCTTATTTCAATGTACGCTAGTTCTTTGCGCATCTTTTCTAGGGTGCTCTATGCAAGCGATGATGTCGTTTGCTTAACTTAATTACCCACACGCGGTCCACCATAGGGCTCATACTAGTGAGAATTCTATCGTGTAGTTTTTCCCTATTGCCTTTATTGTTGGTATTTCACAAGGCTCCTATTGGCAAGGATTTTATCGCACAATTCTTCCCTACTACATGCATGGTCAGGTCACTGGCAAACATTCTATTGCATACCTCATTTCCCTTCGTACGTTTTCTTAGGTCATTGGTAAGCATTTTATTGTACAATAGTATACCTATAGTATGGTTATTAAGCCAAGAGGCATCTGATAATACAGATAGCAGCTTCTTCAGGTTTGATGGGTGTTGACGGAGGTTTTGTCAACAATTAATTTAGGAAATTGTAAGATGTGGCTTGTGTATGAAAATAGTTGATAAATTAAAGCAAATAAGGATACAAGAATTTTATAGTGGTTCAGCCCCAAAAAAGATAAGCCTACATCCACTGTTCTTCACTATTTTCTGGAGAATTATAAGAGTTTCTCTAAGTCTCAAGGTGAGAGCAAAAAGAGAATTATAGAGAAAATTACAGAAAGAGAGTGTATAGTGAAGTGATTGTGAGATGACTGTCAGATGAAAAATTATGAGATTGAGCCCCCCTTATATAGGTGAGGGTGGCTTCAGGTTTCCCAATTTTGTGAATAAGAAACTACATAATAAAATACAATATAATATTGAGATTGGGTGACTGCACAATAATGGGTAATTATCTCCTCTTCAATTAGCTAGTTGCCTTTTTTGGGATTAAGCAGGTCAACTATTTATGGTGGTAAAAAATCACACAACAATAGGGATCAGACTTAGGTTACAAAAGTTCAATTTTAACGATCATAAAATAGTATGGTTGACATTCTGATTTGTGTCGAACATAAAAATTTCATTTATTTACTGGGAAAATTACGTACAACATACACATAGTATTTTTTCAAGTGTTGGGCATTCTATGTATTGGGTAGGGACTTTCCAGACTTGCTTTCTTTCAGAACATACGCGTTGTTATCGAGTGCTTTGGTAATCTTGAAAGGTCCGATCCAGTTGTGTCCATTTCGGTAGAATTCCTAGTTTTGACCTTCAGAACCCAGTCTCCAGTGCTGAATTGATGAATGTTGACTCTCTTTGCATAGTAGGATCTGGCTGACTACTGATAGGAAGATAGGTCGATTAGGGCAACATCTCTTGTTTCCTCAAGGAGGTCTTTGCTATAACTTAACTGTTGCTCATTCACTGAGGCATCCTTTACCACCTCTGAGCTGAGGGTCGGAAGACTAATCTCGGTCGGGATCACAGCTTCTGACCTATATACCATAGCAAAAGATGTTCTTCATGTTGACCTTTGTTCTATAGTTCTGTGGGCCCATATTACAGCTGGTAGCTCCTCTAACCACTTTCTTTTAGCCTCCTCTAATTTCTTCTTAATGTTGCTGAAAATGGCCTTATTTGTCGCTTCTGCCTGACCATTTCCCTGGGGGTAATTCACAGATAAAAAGTTGAGTCTGATCTCATATAGATCACATAACTCCTTGAGCTTAGTATTCTAGAACTGTGTGCCATAGTTAGTATGTATCTCCTTTGGGATCCTGTACCGGCAAATTATATTTTTCTAGATGAAGTTGATCGTATCCATCTTGTTGATGGTGGTGTAAGCTTTAGCTTCTACCCATTTGATGAAGTAGTCTGTGGCCAATAGGACATACCTCTTATCCCAAAACTTCTAGGAAGTTCTGCTATGGTATCCATACCCCATTTAGCAAAGGGCCAGGGAGTTATGATTGAATGGAGTTTTTCTGTAGGTTGATGCTTTAGAGGGGCGAACCTTTGACACTTATTGCACTTCTTGACAAATTGAATTGCCTTAGTCATCATGTACGGCCAAAAATATCTTGTAGTCAGAGCCTTGTGGGCGAGGCTCTGTCTACCAAATTGGTTACTACATACTCCCTCATGAATCTCCTCCATTAGTTTTCGCGCTTCTACTAGCCATATACACCTCGTCGACCCCATAGCTAACCTCCTATATAATTGGCTTTTTACCATTATATATTGGGCCAGCTTCACCCTGATCAATCTCGTTTTAATTGGGTCTTCTGGCAGTTTTCCCTCAGTCAAGTACTGGGTAATTGGTATCATCCAACACTCAACTTCAGGTTCTGTCATAAACACATGGAATGCGAGATTTATTTCAAGGTCTCTTGCATATTTGTCCTCTAGCCGCACTTCTGTATGCTTGATTGTCTCTCCCAGTGAAGCATTCTTAGCCAGTTTGTCAGCCTTTTGGTTCATTTCTCTGGGGATCTACACTTTTCAAGCTCACTAAATTGATTCTTTATCCCCATTATTTTCGAGAAGTACTTATGTAGCTTCAGCTCTTTCACTTCGAAGTCTCCTTTTATCTGACCTACTATCAGTTGTGAATCGGACTTTACTATAATACTTTTTACTCTGAAGTGTGTAGCTAGCTCTAGATCTTACAGCAATGCTTTATATTTTGCCTCGTTATTGGTTGCCTGGAACCCGAGCCTTAAGGCTCTTTCTATCTTGATCCTTGTAGAGGTTTGTAGAACTATTTCGATGCTAATTCTTGACGTGTTTGTGGACTCGTCAATGTAGAGGGTCCAGGTGAAGCTGTACCCTGCGGGTGTTTGTTCTGGGCTTTGTGGCTCACTGAAGGATTAGATCTCTACAAAGAAGTCTGCCATGACCTGATCCTTCTTAGTTGTTCTTGCCTGATGTCATATATCCCTAATTCGATGGTCTTTTTGGTCAGATGCCCTGATAGATCTGACTTAGCTAAAAAATGTCGAATGGAAAAATCTATATATACTGTGACTGGGTGGGCTTTGAAGTATTGTCTTAATCTCTTCTTTACATTCACCAAGGCTAGGACTAATTTTTAGTGGTGCTGTATCGCGTCTCTATGTCCAGAAGCATTCAACTCGCGTAAAACACATGCTTCTGTTTACTTTCCTCTTTGATGAATAGTATGGTATTGACCGTTATCTCAGAAACTGCTAAATAAGCATATAAACATTGCGCTTCCTTCGGAGACAATAGAATAGGTTGACAACTCAAATACTCTTTGAGATCTGTCAATACTTTAATCTTGTTCTTCACCCCAAACTGCTGAAGAACTTTTCTTGATACATTGAAAGAAAGGCCAACATCGGTCTGACATTTTGGAGATTAAGTGACTTAGTGCTGCTATTTTTCCAGTGAGACACTGAATCTCCCTAACAGTCGAGGGCCTTTATATATCTGCAATTGATGATAACTGGGTTGAGTTGACTTCTATGCCTTTTCTACCCACTATATGTCCCATGAACTGGCCGGATGATACCTTGAAAGCACACTGGTTGGGGTTCAAGTGCATCTGGTAATGTCTCAAAATTCGGAAACATTCATCGAAATGTCCTAAGTGGTCCCCTGTCTCCTTACTCTTCACAACTATGTCATCGATATATACTTTCATCGTTTTTCCCAGCATCTTGGCTTTATTCATTAGCCTCCGGTAGGTTGTCCGTGCATTTTTCAGACAAAGGGCATGTGTTTATAACGGTATAGACCCCGTTCTGTGACAAACAACATGTGAATCTGATCTTCGTCGTATAGTAGGGTCTGATTATATCCAGAGTAGGCATCTAAAAAGCTCATCCTGTTAAAAGCATTCATAGCATCAACCATTTGATCAATCTTTGGTAGGAAAAAACTATCTTTTGGGTAAGCCATGTTCAAGCTGGTAAAATTTATACAGGTTCGGTCATCTCCGTTCTTTTTTTTCACTACTACCGGGTTGGAGATCCAGCAGGGATATATACATTCCACGATTAGATTATTTTCCAGTAGCTTGTCTATCTCTTTATTAATGGCTCTATTTTTCTCTGGCGCAAATCTTTTGGGCTTCTGCTTGACCGGAGGGAACTTTGGATCAATGATCAATTGATAGCAGGTGTGCACAGGGTCTATGCCAGCAATATCATTATAGGACTACACAATGACATCCTTATTCAGCCTCAAGAACTCTAGAGCGTATTCTTCTCTTCTTCTGGTAGCAGGACCCCGACCAGCACTACTTTATCTAGGTCTGACCCTTCCAAAAGAATTGCTATAAGTTCTTCGATCATGGTTTCCGACTTGTCAGATTCTTCTTCTATTCACTTTATGTAGAATGGTAGGCAGTCCTTTAATTACTATTTATCCATCGCTGAGATGCTTGCTACTTCTTTAAGCTCTTTCAAAGTAGTTGAAAAGTATTTTTTTGTAGAAACTTAGTCTCCTCTGATGTCTATTGTATAAGTTCCATCCTTCGACTAATACCTTAGTACTTGGTGAAAGGTTAATGCGACTCCATGCATGGCGTGTATCCACCTTCTTCCCATAATTGCATTAAAGGAGGACTGGCAATCGATAATGATAAAGTCTACATCTAGGCATCATTCTGCCACAGTGACCTTCAACATTACAACACCGAAGGGGCTGACCCTGCTGCTGTTAAAAATGAATAGCGGTTGAGTGGTTGGTCTGAATATGCTCTTGTTTAGACCCATGTTTTCGAAGGAGCTTAGAAATAGGACGTCAATGCTAATCCCGCCATTAACCAAAACCCTTCCAACTATCGAAGCATCGATCTATAGTTTGATTAGCAAGGGGTCATCGTGTGATAAGCATACTGCGACCAAGTCCTTCTGGGTAATGGCAATCGGCACAGAGGAGGCGTAGCTTTCTTTCATCGTTAGATGATTTACGAAATGGCCTAGGTTCTTCAAGCACTTTACTCTCCCTTCAGTTCTCTTATCTAGCTTTGCTTTTTCCTCCTGATCCTAGATCTGCTCTGGCCTCCCTACAATCATCGGGACTATCCTCTGAGATTACTCCTCTGATCCCGAGGCTTGGGTATACTTCTCCTTATCTTGACTACCAATACCTTATTTGGACTGATCCCGTTTGCCTTTATATATTGCTTTAACTTTCCAGCTTGAATGGCCATTATGACCTGTGTGTAGAGGATTCGACAATGAATAGTCTCATATCCATAGTCTCGATGAAATTGGCAATACCTATTCTTGTTTTTAATATAACTTGGGATGCTGGATTTGGGAGGGTCTTTAAAAATGCCCTTATCTTTATTCTAGAGGAATATTATATCGGTGGTGGCATTGAGCTCGAACTTGGGCAATGGATCCTTAAATCTCCTTCTTTATTTATCGCCTTTTTGATCGGTTCGATCGATGGATGCCTGCTTGAGAGCCGACCCCCTTGGGTCTATGCAGGCCTCTTCATCCCCTACATTTGCGTCTCTGGGGTCTGTGTTGGTGCCACTGTCGTTATGGCTATAGAGGCTTTGGGTGGCTTCTGATGGCTCTCCAATACTCTGAGACCCCTTATATTTTTTCCAATATATTGAACATGTCATATGGTAAATTCAAGAGTAGATGATCTGACAACATTGACCTTGGGTGCAAGCCTCTGATGAAGGAACTCGCGGCTTAGATCGAGTCTGTGTCGTGTATTTGGGACATCATATACAAGAAGTGGGGCAAGAGCTCCCAAGGAGATTCACCCGTAGACTACCCTATTCGATCCAGGTCACGCATGGTCTTCTACTGCCTTATGGCATTTGCGTATTGTTTCAGGAATAGTTTGCAAAAATCTTCGAATCCATTTATAGACTTCTCTGGGAGCTGTCTGAACTATGATAGAGCTGGACCAGCCAATGTTGTGGAGAAGACTTTCCAAAATACGGCTTCATTTTTTGTCTCCAAGGCCATCTTCTGCTAGAATTGGTAGATGTGGTCAAGGGGATCTATCTTCCCCTCAAATGACTTGAGTGTCGGGGTCACAGAATCTTTTGGCTTAAGTTCCAATCGAATCCAATTGGCAAAGGCGGTTCAATTGATTCCCCGCACGGCCTGCTTTGCCAAGTCCGTAGGGATCTGGCTGTGGCGGGCTCCAAGCCCATTTCTGAGTTCTGCCACAAGAGGAGTCTTCTGAATTACTGTTCTATTTATCAATAGATTCTAGGAAACAAGTTTGTGATCCCGAAAACGGGGAAAAAGAGGTTAGTAGTCCAATGCCAATGCCTAGTTTCTGTGAGAAGAAAGTTAAGACAATTATGTCGTGTCAAAATGCTGGAAAAAGGTCTCAGGTCGGTCAATCAGTGTTGAAACCAATTGAAAATCTCTCTCAGTGGAAGGAAGATGTCAAAGAGGACAGACCAATCTCACCACTTGTGAAGCATCAAGAGGAGGAGAATATCAATTCAAAGCCTAGTTTCAAGCTGGAAAATCGTAGTTCAAAATCCAAGTTCAGCGAAATAAAGGCTGCCAAGCAAGAAGTTGGGGTTGACACCAGCCTATCGAGCTGATTGGTTGGATCTGAGATGGCACTCAAATCCAATGGTGGCTGTGGCCACTCTTGGTGGACTCCCAGAAAGAAAATTCATCTAGCAGTTTAGAAGACAATCGAGTTCTAGGAGAATCTGCAAAATTTTCTGCCGCTTATTCGTCTTCAAGAGGTGCAAGGAGCCAGAGTCCTGATACAACACCTACAATAGTTACTGTGGGGAGCTACTGGATTCATACTGGGCAGGACATGGATTCAGATACAAGCTCATCTAGCGGGGGAATGCCATTAACAACAAGAGAAAAGGTAGTTTTTATGTCCTGAAGTTTATGCTAAGTTCTTCTCAAGGTTGGCATTGATCACTAAATAGTGTTTTTTTTTTCTCTGGCTTGTGCAGGATCAATCAACGAACTATATATCTACGCCATTTGAAGCCTGATTAGACAGAGCTTTGGATATGGGTGTCTGCTGAAGCTGTGGCTTTTTGTTATTGTAGTTTTGAATTAGTTTTTAGCATGTGACTTCTGTTACCGGTGACTACTTGTGCAGTGCATAGCTTTAAGCTTATAATGAGCATCATCCCATCACTGCAAAGAGTCATAGACTTGTAATCATACACTTGAACAAATAAACGGTAAACACTGAAAATATATAAGTACTTCCTACTCTTTATTTCAACAAGAGACTCTCATAACGAAACAAACTGAATAGCAAGCTTTCGGAGTGTGTCACATGAGACAGAATAATAATAAGTACTAACAATATTGTCAGTCAAAGTAATTTACACTGAAAAAAAAATAGGTACAATTTTTATTGACATGTACAAACTGAACAGCTGTCTCCTCCGTTCTTTTCCTAAAGCTTAAACTTCGGGCGGTGTCATATTATGTCAAAAGCTACATAAACCTATTATAAAGCAGAAAAAGAAGTCAGTAGAAACCAACACCCCATAAATAAAATGACTATTAAAAATGACTTTGAAGAAAATGTGCTTACCACATACTCAATATATCCAAGTAACAAAACTATAAGATTTGAATTTTCAAAAAAACAAAAAAAAAAACTAAAAGATCTGAAGGACACCTCTACATTTGAAGAAAATGTGGTTACCACAAGTTAATGTCTGCTACCAACTTTAGTTCTAATTACTAATTATAGATTCTCAATAGTATATATTATATGTGCATGTAGTTAATTAATAATGGACTGAATATATATATATATATAGGTTTGGTTTAAATGGTTACAACAATATTTATCCATGGATAATTACAATAGTTTAAGCCATTAGATTTATATGTTATGGTCGTGATTAGTTTGGTGGTTAGCCAAAAATATTTAATGCTATTTATTAGCATAAAAAAAATTTAATGCCATCAATATTTTTTTTTAGTATCCATTCATGGTACAAAAAAATTATAATCATGGAGAAGTCCTCTATATATATATATATATACATGCGTTATACAGTATTACCAAAAGAAAAGAAAGAAAAAATTCAAAAGGTCTCTTACTAAATATACTGACATTAATTAGTAAGGCCGAAATTGTTGAAGGTAAATTCATTAGAGATTAATTCAAGCGAAAAAAAAAAATCATTAGAGATTAAGCTAATTAAAATTTCATATTTAACGAAGCTTAAAATATATATATAATTATAGGGCACAAATCCAGTAAGTATTTTTTTTTTTACCTATGCATAGATATCAATTTGGCCAATGAAAATTTTTTTTGCATATTTTTTTATATTAAAAAGTAAGAAAGAGAAATAGCATTAATGATGCACGTCTTTTCATGTACATTATTATAACCGTTGGATCACTATTAGATGGTGATCCAACGGCTAAAAAAAAATACCTACACATAGGTAAAAAAAAAAAAAAAAAAAAACCTACTGGATTGGCAACCATATTTATATGTATATATATATGTGGAAGAGAGTTTTCAATAGAGATTTTATTTTTGCTCTATGGATTGATACTTTGACCAAATTAAAAATGACTTCCAATAGCAAGTCAAATTTAAATACAACCATTTCATTTTAATTCTTTTAGGAATCTTCTTTATTTCAATTTTTATTGAGGTAAGAATAAGTTGTTGGAATGACTTTTTTAAGGAAAAAAAATTTGGAATAGTTTTTTTTTGGAAAAAAGTCTGATAATAAAATACTAATTTTTATTACTTTCATATATACGGCTAGTTTTAAAATTGTAAAAAAAAAAAAAATCAAACCAACCATTTTATTAGTTTCATCTATATATACGACTACTTTTAAGATATTTATAAAAAGAAATCAAACTTTCATATATGTATACGACTATTTTCAAGATTATTTAAAAAAAAATCATAATTTCATATATAGCACTCTTTAATGTCCCCTTTTGTATCTATGTATGCATATGATTTCATGACCAAAAAAAAATTAATAATAATAATTGTTCCAAAAGATAAGAAAGCCAGTAAGCTCATCAGACACCTTTAAGAGCAAGAGAAAATGAGAGAAAGGGGAAAGAATTTATATGACTAGATAAGTTATACGGCTATTGTGGTCAAAGAAAATGAGTTTTCATTAAACAATTAATCGAGGAAAAAAAACATATGGAAAACAAAATTAAGAGTTAAATAGGTAATAAGTAAAATAAAAAAAAAAAGAGAGAGAGAATTTATACGACTAAATAAGTTATACGACTATTGTGGTCAAAGAAAATTAGTTTCCATTAAACAATTAACCTAGGGAAAAAAAGAGCGTATAGAAAAAAATTAATAAAAGAAATAAAAATATACATGTATATGATTGTTAATAACAATAATAAGAGATAAGAAATGAAAGGAAATAAAGATAAAAATAAAGAACTCAACTATGGAATGGGAAAGTAAAAAAAAAAAAAAATAGAAAAAAAAGACCGTCAAATTCATCAGGTCATAAATAGGTTACCCATTTTTAAGTCAAATTCATCAGGTCATAAATAGGTTACCTATTTTTAAGTCATAAATAATTTTCTATATTTATATTATTTTTAATCAGATTAGATTTTTTTAGTAGAATTACTAATATTATTATAAGCATCAAATCAAAATTCAATGCCGTAAATTAGAGTAATCATCTATGGAGCACAAAATGTCTATTGAAACATCACTTTATATATATATATATATATAGGTTGCCAATCCAGTAGGTATTTTTTTTTTTTTTACTTATGTGTAGATATTTTTTTTTTAGCCATTAGATCATCATCTAATGGTGATCCAATGGTTATAATGAAGTGCATAAAAAGATGTGCATCATTAATGTTATTTCTCTTTCTTACTTTTTAATATAAAAAAATGTGCAAGAATAATTTTCATTGGTCAAAATGATACCTATGTATAGGTAAAAAAAAAAAAAATACCTACTGGATTGGTGCCCATATATATATATATATTATATAACCTGAAAAGAAAGAAAAGAAAATTGTGATCTAGAAATTAAAGGAAAAAAAAAACAATAAGAAGTCTACTCCAATGAACTACTTACAAGAAAACATTAACATGTAGTGAAAACCAGATAAAAGATTACCGTGTCCAGATAAAGTACGGGGCTCCATGCAAATGGATTGAATGAAATCTCTGGCATTTGGATAGGCCCACTCCAATGATCGCCACATACTTTCATCTATTGTAACATCTTGAAGAGAAGTGGGGCATGGTTCTCCGTCTAGGAGAGGCCCAATCCTTTTCAACTTTGGGCGGTCATATATGGTAATACTTCGCAAGGAATCGGCAAGCAACGGTATGCTCTGCAATTTTGGCAAATCCGACAAAAATAATTTCCTCAATTTTGGGAGAGTTGCAAAAACATTGATGGCAGCATGACGATCAGTACTAATTCCCCCTTCCTCGTAATTTTGATCTTCCTCATTTGTTGGCTATATAAATTCCTCCAACTGCTGGTACCAAAAAGATCGAAATCTCTTCCAGACTTGGGGTGGAACCATTATTTAGTATGAACAGTTTCTTCACATTGTCACAGCGATAAATGCTTAAGTATTTAAGAGAGGAAAAGGTGCCAGGCGGCAGTCTTTCAAATCTCTCCCTCTTGAACAACCCACGTAAGTCCTTCATGTCGCGAAGTTCTAATCTCTCGAGACTTTGAAGGAGAGGAAAGATGCTGGAATATGAGTCAGAAAACAAATGCTCTATCACACCACACCCGTCAATCTCAATGCAATTCAACTTAGTTGCATTGATGAGTGGCACGAGTTCACATAGATCGCTTGTATTGATGTCCCAATGATAGATAAATAGATCGTCGACATCTTCAGGGAGTAATATCCTTTCACTCAGGTTGCATTCTCCTAAAGAGACAATTTTATCGCCTCTTACACCAATACTTGTCACTTCCAAGAGTTTGTAATTGGTAAGTCCTCCCTTCTCCACAAATCTAGCATATGTAGTGAAATTGTGGATGTCGTCTATTAAGACATGAAAAGTCTCCAGCTTTCGAAGATATGCCAACTCCTCTACTTTTATTCTTGGTGTGTAAGAGTGACACATAAGTGAGTGATATTAGAGATTGCAAGGCTTGCATAAGACTCCATCTGGCATAAACTTTAATCTGCTACTACTAAAATCAAGGTATCTCAGTTTGACCATCATCTCCATACCTTGGGGAACTTCATTGATTCCTGCTCCAAAAAAGTCCAACTTTCTCAATCCTTTTAGTTTTTCTAAAGATGGCACATATTTCAAGTCCTCACATCTTTTCAGCAATAATGCAGTAAGATTCACCAAATCTGAAACTGATTCAGGCGGCTTCTTAATTTTAGTGTAGGATAGACCAAGCACATGGAGCCCCGTCATATAAAGAAAAAAATGGTCTGAAACTCTGTGTAGAGGATTTTTTCAGAGCAACAACGTAAAGAGTGTCAGACACTTTGGTGATTGAATAATACTCGGAGGAATATCTGTTATTTTGTTGTACATAAATGAAACCTATACAACGTCATCTTTCCAATACACTTCATCTGGGATGGAGTTCAACTTCAAACCTGCTTTGACCAAATATCGACGGCTTTCACTTGTTATTCATAGTGCCATATCTCGTACCAAATCATGCATCGTCACATATCTTGCATCCGTGACTATATCCTTCAATAAGCAAACATTTACAAGATTATTTAGCATAACTTGACCCTTTTTGATCTGAAACTGCCTTGTATTCTTTTCCTTGATAATTTCCTCAGCTTTCAAATATTCAATTAAGGAATCTCTTTTAATCAAACGATCTTCGGGGAATAGTGCACAATACAAAAGACAATTTTGAAGTCTCATATCATTCAACCGACAATAACTATATTTCAACCTCTTGAATATTCCATCAGATGTAGATCCCTTTGTACATTCCCTTAATTCTTCTAATGCAATCTCCCACCCATCAACATTTACAGCGCCTTTTAAGCTTCCTACTATAGTAACAACTGCAAGAGGTAGACCTGCACATTGTTGAACAATCTGCTTCACAACTGCTTTCGAATTCAGGAAAGAGAGAGCATTATGACCAACTATCTCCACAAACAAGTCCAATGCATCATCTTCTGATAGCTGCTCTATTCAGATTGGTTTACAACTCATGCGGTGACAAACATCAAGAGAATGAGTTGTCAACACCAACTTGCATCCATTCTGAAGAGTGGGCTCCGATATTCCTACTTCTTCAAGAGAATATACTTCCCACAAATCATCAAGAATGAGTACATACCTCTTTTTAGTATCAAACTTTTCTCGTAGCTTGGCAGCCCTTGTTATTTTATCTTCATCTTTTGAAATATCTACAGCTAACTTGTATGCAATTTTATTTTGTATATTTCTGAGATTAGAATCCTTCGATACAGTTACCCGTTAGATTCTTAGTTACATATTAGATTCTTAGTTACATATAATTTCTATATAAAAGAGGAGACACACAGATAAAACTTCTCATGCTTATTTTATACTCTGATCACTTCTCTTTTTTGTCTCTCCAACAAATGAGCTTCACCAAGCAGTGCCGGATAATGTAAAGCCTAGCTCGCTTCTCCTTTTGGACCCTCCCTCCTCGAGCTTGAACCTTGCGTCGTTTCTGCGGTGGTGAATCAAAGCGTCCCATGCCTATGAGTTCTCTCCTCTTGCCACTTTCAGCAAAGATACTAGAACAAGAAAAACCAGATATGTCGGATTTATTTCTTCTATTTTTCTCAAGTTACACTCACTTTGTGAATAACAAGTTGTCCAAGTTAAAAAAACTGTATATATATATACCAACCAATTGAATGGGACGATTCCACATTCATTAGGGAACTAGAGTCCTACATGATTTCTAAAATTTTTTTTTTCTTATTATTATTATTATTATTATTATTTCACATATGCGGTCAGATATGATTTGTGGCAAAGAAAATTGTACGTAGCTCGGAAAAGTATGATGGTCAGATGGTGTGTCGCAAAGAAAATTATAAGCTGGGGGAATATGGACTCTATGGAGGAAAAAGTCCGCCGCCTTTATAAGTTTAGGTTAGGGCCTTAAGGTTGATGTTTATCATATAAGCTCCAGATAACTGGATCTAGTTTATAAGCTGTCTGTAGAAAAGTATTAATTAAAGAAAATTATATTCTGAATCAACCTTGAGTGTGGAGTAGAAGTACATTTACTCCGATAATTTAGAAATTGAAAATTAGTGACATAGGTCTTAGAATATTTATTAACAAAATACTAATAAAGTTATAGTAAGCAACTTTCTATAACTTTATTTAGAAAAAGTTATAGATAATTTCCAAAAAAAGAAAAAGAAACAATGATTTTCTATGGATACGATTATTTAGAAAAGTAACAATGATTTTCTATGGAGACGATTATTTAGAAAAGAGAAAAGTAACAATGATTTTCTATGGATACGATTGTTTAGAAAAGTCTCATTTTCTATGGAAAACACTGGTGGCAGCATGACGATCAGTACTAATTCCCCCTTCCTCGTAATTTTGATCTTCCTCATTTGTTGGCAATATCAATTCCTCCAACTACTGGCACCAAAAGATCGAAATCTCTTCCAGACCTTGGGTGGAACCATTATTTAGTATGAACAGTTTCTTCATATTGTCACAATGATAAATGCTTAAGTATTTAAGTGAGTAAAAGGTGTCAGGCGGCGGTCTTCCAAATCTCTCCCTCTTGAACAACCTACGTAAGTCCTTTATCTCTCATGAAGTATCAATCTCTCGAGACTTTGAAGGAGAGGAAAGATGCTGGAATATAAGTCAGAAAACAAATGCTCTATCACACCACACCTGTCAATCTCAGTGCACTTCAACTTAGTTGCATTGATGAGTGGCACGAGTTCACATAGATTGCTTGCATTGATGTCACAGTGGTAGATAATTAGTGAGAGATATTGGAGATTACAAAGCTTGCATAAAACTCCATCTGGCATAAACTTTAATCTGTTGCTACTAAAATCAAGGTATCTTAGTTTGACCAACATCTCCATACCTTGGGGAACTTCATTGATTCCTGCTCCAAAAAAGTCCAACTTTCTCAATCCTTTTAGTTTTGCTTTGTGTAGAGGATTTTTACAGAGCAACAACGTAAAGAGTGTCAGACACTTTGGTGATTGAATAATACTCGGAGGAATATCTGTTATATTGTTGTACATCAATGAAACCTTTACAACGTCATCTTTCCAATACTCTTCATCTGGGATGGAGTTCAACTTCAAACCAGCTTTGACCAAATATCGAGGGCTCTCACTTGTATTCATAGTGCCATATCTCGTCCCAAATCATGCATCGTCACATATCTTGCATCCGTGACTATATCCTTCAATAAGCAAACAAAAGACAATTTTGAAGTCTCATATCATTCAACCGACAATAACTAAATTTCAACCTCTCGAATATTCCATCAGATGTAGATCCCTTTGTACATTCCCTCAATTCTTCTAAGGCAATCTCCCACTCATCAACATTTACAGAACCTTTTAAGCTTCCTGCTACAGTAACAACTGCAAGAGGTAGACCTGCACATTGTTGAACAATCAGCTTTATAACTACTTTCGAATTCGGGAAAGAGAAAGCATTATGACCAACTATCTCCACAAACAAGTCCAATGCATCATCTTCTGATAGCTGCTCTATTCAGATTGGTTTACAACTCATGCGGTGACAAA
>JXTC01000295.1:378474-391650 GCA_002914845.1 Trema orientale
ATTATTTGTTTGTATTATTTTAAATTTATTTTGATTCACAATGATTACATAGTTTTGAAGAGCTATCAGTTTTTGCACATGAAACTTTCAAGTTTGGTTTTTGTCGTTTAAAACGGACTGAAACTGGCCTAATGTAGGCCAGTTATTTCAAGTACTAATACTAGTCGGTAGGTTTTCGGTTTGTCTGCCCACAAACCGAAAAGTGGGTTTTGGACAGTATTTAAAAACTGACCAAATCGACCAATGATCACCCTTAGATTTTTTTTTGTATCTTTTTTCACTGCTTATTGATTTTGTTTTAATTGTGCTCTTCCATATGTACTAATGAAATGAACCTTCTTTATTTTATTCATTGATAACTAAATCAATTCAGGTTAATTTGGTTGGTAATTTATTTGGTAATTGGTGATTTGTCGAAAGTTCCAAAAAAATGGTGATTTGTCAAAAGAAATTTATACTACTAAATAACGTAAAACAAAAGCTGCTATCTGCATTTGTATGATAGTTCAACATAAAAGGATAATGCATGCACCAGTTTTGAATAATAACATATCAAGTGAGCACATGAACTCAACTCGGACATAAAAGGGGGAAGGGTAGCATACCTTAACCAACCGACAAAACTAATTGTTCTTTGAAGCACAAGTTGAAACCACAGATTTTATCGGAGATATTAAGTTTGCCCGTTGAACAATGTTAAATTATTTTGATCTCTGAGGAATAAAATTCAGAAACATAAAGAAGCTTTAAGTTTCAAGCTAATTAAGCAAATGATAACCAATAAAACTATTTCCTTACATTATTTGTTTTTGCTTGAATTAATTCCCTTAAATTAATTTAATCTGGGTGATCAGTGATCAATGCACATCCAATAGAGGAAATCTGATATTATATGATAAAGTTTCAAAAACAAAATTAAAAAACTTCCGGATTTTTGAACTTTTTGAAAAATAAAACTATTTAAAAGAATACTATTTTAAAAGATATTTATAAAAATATCACTTTTTATTAATGAATTATCTGAGGTAATTAGTCAAGTTATTTGAGGTAATCCGACTAGTTCTCTCAAATAACTCTTGATACTTCAAATAACATGATTGGTTGTGTCGAATACCCTTTTGAAGAAACTATTTTCCTAAATATTGTTAAGGAGTGGTATGTTTCTAAATAAATCCAGATTTCTCAAAAATTTTAACCTATTCGTGATTTTTTTTTATAGGAGAAATTAGAAAATATACGGTATTTCTAAAAAAAAAATAACAAAAATACGTTGCTTTTGTGTTTTTCATAGTACGGTACGGTTTTTTTAGAAAAATATCATTTTTTAAAAATACTTATAAAAATACTATTTTTTAAAATAGTAACTAGTTTCTAGTAACTAATAATCGAAGATATTTATAACTGGTATATAACTGATAACCAATTTTCAGTAACCAGTTTCCAGAAACAGGTATCCAGAAACTATTTTAAAAATAGTAATTTTCTAAATATTTTTTAAAAAGTGATATTTCTCTAATTAAAACTGTACACAAATTGGAAAAAACCCTAACTTCTGTATTTTTGTAATTCTTTTCGGTTTTTGTAGGTATAAGTGTTAGAAACCTTTTTTTTAATTTTTTTGGACTGGGGGAATGGATTCCTATAAGAAGCCCTACCCAATATAATGATAGAAAATTTGAATTTACAACGTCAGTTGCATATTTGTCGGTCACGTCACCTTCCAAGTAAAATATAACCTCCTTTTTATTATAGTGCATTATAGATTTTTTTTAATTTTTATTATAAATATAATAAGTAAAAAGGGCCTAACTAGGATCCTACTTATTATTGATTATATTTTAGTATAGCGACTTGTTTTGGTGCATTGCGGTACTAACTACTTGTGGTAACAATTACAGAGAATAAGAACGGGAAAAAAAAAATACAAAGCGTAGGACCACATGAAAAATGAAAAGGCGGGAGGACTATTCAATCCATTCTCTATGTTCTTTGATTAGCCTTATCCGTTTATTTTAGTCATGCCCACCAAATGCTTATGAACTACGCTCCCTAAAATCATGATTCATTGTACGATTTGAAATACGTAATATTAAAAAGGAGTATTTATAAGAAATGTCCTTTCTTTAGAATAATTTTAAAAGTGGCCGTTTTATAGTTTTATTTTAATAAATGACAGTTTTTTAATTGATCTATTTTTTAAAAAATAAATAAATTTTTTATAAAATAAATCAATTTTCTGAAAATAAATGTGTTTCATACAAAATAAAGCAATATATTTCGATCTATTAAATATCAAAAGTCAAAACAGCCATTTTCGCAAGAATTTTCCAAATTCGGCCATTTTTAATAGTGTTTGCAAAAAGTCATTTTTCAAATATTGATAAACAATTCAGCCATTTGCCTAAAAAACTCTAAAATGAATGCAAATCAAACGTACTTTTCATGAGTACGGGAATCAGCCATTTTTCAGCAATAAACAAAGGAGAAAATTTGGGCATATACGGTCATTTTAGAAATGAATTGCAACTTTACTGTAGGCCAAATTTTTTTCAGATCCAGTACCATATGTTTAGAAAAATACAACTTTTAAAAACTATTTTAGAAAAATATCATTTTATAAAATAATAACTAATAAGTAGTAATTAATTTTTGAGACTGATAACTAGTAACTAAATATATTTATAACTAGTATATAACTGATAACTAGTAACTAGTAACCAATTTTCAAAAGTTGGTAACTAGTAATTGTTTTTCAAAATGATGTTTTTCTAAAAGATTTTTAAAAAGTGGTAGTTTTCTTAAAAATGTTACAAGAATTAAAAAATAACTAGACCCACCACATTTTTGTAATTTTTTTTTATTTCTTTAGGCAAAAGTGTTAGAAATCCTAAACAAAGAAGTCAAGCAATTAAATTTATATTTTCCTTTTTAGATTTGGAAGAGATTTAAGAATAACATCTTTGGTAAATATGTTGTGCTTATTCTTTTTTCTAAATTATTACCAAAAAGTATGTGGTATAGCCCTTTCCTTGTAGTGAAAAATGGAACGCAAGAGCGTACAAAACAAAATCATGCATTTGTTGTGAAAATTAACGAACCATAAACACACAGGTACAATTATTGGGTTTTTTAGGCTTTTCCCCGTAAAAATAAAAAAAAAATTACAAAAATACGATACCATAAAATAATGTAATCTGATACCGTGTACGAATGGTATTTTTTAAAATTATATTATCAAAACACGGTGGCAATATCGTAAAAAAACATCTTTTTAAGAGGTGGAATTGGTTCAATGTATGAGTGGCCTCTTTTCCATCTTACCTTCAGGTCGTGAGTTCAACTAAACTCAACCCTTTTCTTTATTCTACTTTCTCAAATCCTATTTTATTTATTTATTTTTTCATATAACCTGCTACTCAATCCCTTTCTTTTTTCTTCTTCTTCTTACTTTTTTCCCCTCCTTTCTCCTATATCTTTTTTTATTCTTTTAGTTATTCTCTTGTTAGCCAATTTAGTTTTTACTTTTAGTTACTGGATACTTTGAACACCATTAAACCAATCTGGTTACCAATAATTAATTTGGGTAATAATTATAAATTATAAAACTGATTACTAATTACTAGCCAATTTAGTTACACTCTAAAAACTAGTTACCAATTTGGTAACTGGTACCTTTTTTATTTTTAAATCTTTTTTATTGTTAGGAGTTACTCTTTTTTTTTTTTCCTCCTCTTAGTGTTTAACAAATCTATAATTGGTTACCATTAACTGATTAATGGTTATGGTTGTACCTCATAATAACTAATTTTGTTAACTCTTTTAGTTACTGGTTACTCTGGTCACTATTAAACCAATCTAGTTATCAGTAACTAGTCTATTTACTAATAATCACTTTTTCTTTAGTTACTAGTTACTAGCTAATTTGGTTTCACTTTAAGAACCGGTTACCAATTTGATACATGGGACCTATTTAATTTTAAATATTTTTTATTACTAGGAGTTACTCTTTTTTTTTTCTCCTCTTAGTGTTAACTAATCTATAATTAGTTACTATTAACAGATTACTGGTCATGGTTGCACCTTATAATAACTAATTTTGTTACCTCTTTTGGTTTCTAGTTACTCTGGTCACCATTAAACCAATCTAATCATCACTAACCAATTTAGTCATCAGTTACTAGTTATAAGTAACTAGTCTATTTAATAGTAATCACTTTTTCTTTTTTACTGGTTACTAATTTGGGTAATAATTATCAATTACAAAATTGGTTACTAATTACTAGCCAATTTGGTTACACTCTAGGAATCGGTTACCAATTTGGTAACTGGTACCTTTTTATTTTTAAATATTTTTTATTGTTAGGAGTTACTCTTTTTTTTTCTCCTCTTAGTATTAACTAATATATAATTGGTTACCATTAACTGATTACTAGTTATAGTTGTACCTCATAATAAACAATTTTGTTACCTCTTTTGGTTATAAGTTATTCTGGTCACTATTAAACCAATATAGCTATCACTAACCAATTTAGTAACCGGTTAGTAGTTATCAATAACTAGTCTATTTACTAGTAATCACTTTTTCCTTTTTACTGGTTATCAATTTGATTGCCAGTTACAAATATTTCCAAATGACCAGTTTGATTGCTAGTTTCGAGAGTGTGGCTAGTGACTAGTGGTTAACCAGTTACTGGACTGGTTACTAGTTACTGGTAACCAAATATAATCAATGTAGTTACCGGTTACTATTTAATAAAATATTAACCAATCTGGTAACTAATTATTAGTAACCGATCTAGTGACCAGTTATCGGTAACCAATTTAGTTACAGGTTACCATTTAACAAAATTATAACAAATTAATTTGGCTACAAGTTACTAGTTATTGGTAACTAATTATTGGTAACCAAATAATTAGTTGCATAACGTTTTTGATGACTTTGAACTTCTTTGGGCCTTTCTTGAATGTCTTTTATCTTCTTAGTGGTCTCTTCAATCAATTCAGGTCTAAGAGTGACATGTTCTTCAGGTTCTGCCCAATACAAGGATGATCTACATGACCTCCTATATAATACCTCATATGGAGCCATACCTACACTGGTTTGATAACTGTTGTTATAAGCAAATTCCATTAATGGCAAGTGATCATCCCAGTTTCTACCAAAATCCAGTATACAAGAACGAAGTATGTCCTCAAGAATTTGAATAGTTCTTTTAGATTGTCCATCTGTCTTTGGG
The DNA here is from genome assembly GCA_002914845.1 of Trema orientale. NCBI lineage: Eukaryota > Viridiplantae > Streptophyta > Magnoliopsida > Rosales > Cannabaceae > Trema > Trema orientale. The sequence continues at coordinate 383,712 of JXTC01000295.1, forward strand.
TGATGAGCCGTACTGAGATTTAATTGTATACCAGAAGTTTTCTGTAAGGCTATCCAAAACTTAGATATAAATCTTGGATCTGTGTCAGAAACTATACTCGAAGGTATCACATGTAAGCAAATTATGTTCTCTATATAGAGTTTACTAAGCTTGGTAAGTGAATAATCCACTCTGATCGGTATAAAGTGAGCAGTTTTCATTAACCGATCGACTATTACCCAAATCGTATCATTTTTTCTCAAAGTCTTAGGTAAGCCAGTCACAAAATCTATTGTTATCTTGTTCCACTTCCACTCTAGAATAGGCAAAGGTTGAAGCAATCCTGTTGGTCTCTGGTGTTCCGCCTTGACTTGCTGATATGTCATACATTTAGCTACAAAAAAAGCTACATCTCGTTGCATACCTTTCCACCAATATTGCCTTTTTAAGTCATGATACATCTTGGTACTGCCAGGGTGTATTGCAAACCTAGACTTATGAGCTTCAATTAGGATAGTTTCTCGAAGATCAGGACTATTAGCTACTACTACTTTTCCCTAATGAAGTAGAAATCCTTCTCTGTTTGTATTCCAACCCTCTATTTGTTCACCATTTTGAAGTTGATTCCAGATCGTCCTCAACTCTGGATCTTGCCATTGACTCTGTTGTACTGTCTGGAGAAGTGAAGGTGTAGCCACTATATTGCTCAGATAAATAACATTATCATTTTGCGAATACTCTAAGTTATAGTCACCAATAGTAACTGAATTCTTCTATTCTTCTAATACCAGAGAAGCAAATATACCATGAGATTTACGGCTCAAAGCATTGGCTACCATATTTGCCTTCCCTGAGTGATACTAGAGATTGAAATCATAGTCCTCCACATACTAAATCGATCTCCTCTGTCTCAAGTTCAAGTCCCGTTGAGTGAAGAGATATTTCAAACTCTTGTGATTGGAATAAATTTCAAATTTGACACCATATAAGTAGCATCTCCATATCTTAAGAGCAAAGACTATAGCTGCCAATTCCAAGTCGTGAATAGGATAGTTTTTCTTATGTGGTTTCAACTGGCAAGAAATATAAGCTACAACTTTATCATTTTGCATCAAAACACATCCCAATCCTGAGCCTGGTGCGTCTGTGTACACCATGTAAGAGTCGTTGCTATCAGGTACAATAAGAACAGGTACAGTAGTTATCTTTTCTTTTAATTTTAAAAAGGTTGCTTCACATAGATAAACTTCACATCTTTCCTGATTAACTTTGTTAAAGGCAAGGCAATACTCGAAAAATTTTCCACAAAGCGGCGATAATACCCTGCTAAACCAAGAAAACTCCATATTTCTGTCACATTTCTTGGTCTTTCCCATCCTAGAATAGACTCTATCTTCGAGGGGTCGACTGAGGTACCGTCTTGAGAAATTACATGGCCTAAGAATTTTACTTCTGTCATCCAGAAGTCACATTTCGATCTCTTTGCATATAAATAATGATCTCTCAAAGATTGAAGCACAATCCTTAGATGTTCTGCATGCTCCTCTCAAGTCTTGGAATAGATTAGGATGTCGTCAATAAACACAACAACGAATCGGTCTAGATAAGGCCTAAAAATCGTGTTCATAAAATCTATAAATGTTGCAGGAGCATTTGTTAATCCGAATGGCATAACCAGAAATTCAAAATGACCGTATCGAGTTCTGAATGCGGTTTTCGATATATCTTCTTTCCGAATCTTCAATTGGTGATACCCAGACCTCAAGTCTATCTTGGAAAAGAATTTGGAACCATCTAGTTGATCAAATAACTCATCAATTCTTGGCAGTGGATACTTGTTATTTATTGTTAATTGATTAAGTTTTCTGTAGTCTACACAGAGTCTAAGAGTACCGTCTGCTTTCTTGGTAAATAGAACTGGAGCACCACATGGTGAGGTACTATTCCTAATAAATCCCTTTGACAAAATGTCATCCAGTTGCTTTCTTAATTCGTCATCTTTGCAGGAGCCATACGATAGGCCGGAACAGAAACTGGATGAGCTCCAGGAACCAAGTCGATACAGAATTCAATCTTCCTATCAGGTGGTAATCTAGGTAAATCATCTGGAAAAACATCTAAAAAAATCACTAACCACTGATATCAACAGATATTGGTCTACGGTTCCTATCTCACTATCCATGGCAAACAAACTTCTATAACACTCCAATTTTCTCCTCCTTCCAATGCATACTTTGAGAAGATAGTTAGGCCTCATAGAATTCAAACGAGCTTGATACACAACCCTATGCCCTTTTTCTGAATAAAGTGTGATCATCTTACTATGACAATTAACTATAGCTCGATATTTTGACAACCAGTCCATACCAAGGATTACATCAAATTTGTCCATTGGTATCAAAATCAAATCAGCTAATAGTTCATACAATTATGATACAACAAGACTTGCACATAGTAGACACACTAACAATATTCCTCAAAGGGGTATCTAAGTTCAAAGGAGGATCAAAAGTTTCAAATTTCAAATCCAACATACTAGCAAATAGCACAGATATAAAGGAATGCGAAGTACCAATATCAAACAATACATGAGCCCAAGTATGAGAGAGTAAGATTATACCATCGACTACTCCATTTCCAGGTTGCCCATAGTCCTTTATCCCAGTGACTGCATAAACCTGAGCTTTCTCTTTTCATTTATTTCCTCTTCCCTTACTAGGGTTACTGCTACTCGCTCCATGGTTATTGCTACTTGGTTGTATATATCCTCCATAAGTTCCTGAAGCTTGTGGAGTCTGGTGTCCTGAAGTGTAGCCAGGACCTTGAGGCCGATATTGATGCTGGTATGGTGGCTTAAATTGTTATTGTTGAAATGGGGAGTAAAAACTGAAGTCGAGTTCGAGAATTGAGCTGGTATAGTCTGTTGACTGGAAATAGCTGTTGAAGCTGACTGACTCCCGAGGGGTCCTTTAGCAGTAGGTGGAGAGTTTTGCATAAGCTTAGGGCAATTCCTCCTGAAATGACCCACTTGACCACAATTGTGATATCCATAAGGTGTAAAATGAGAGCCACCGAATGATCCACTCCAACCACTGCTATTGCCTACGCTTTGGGACCCTTGTCCCTGCTACTGGCTTTGCTTTCTCTTATTCATTTTCTTGTTACTTCCTCCATATGTGGCCTTGTTATTTCTTGACTGTTCGTTGGCTAATTGAGACTTTGCCCTCTAGGCTGTAGATACAGCATCTATAAGCAAAGTGACTGGGAAAACTGCCACCTTACTCTTGATGTCATGTCTCAAACGTGATCTAAATTGGACTACTTGAAGTTTAGGATCAGTCCCTCGTACAAAGGCATACTGAGAGTGTTCGAGAAACCTTGCATAATACTCATCAACAGTCATATTCCCTTGATACAGGACATTATATTGATTAAGCATCTCTGCCACATGGTCTTCATTGGCATAATTCCCTTTGAATAATTCCTCAAATTGCTCCCATGCCATGTTTCTCGTATCTTAAGTTTGTCTAATAGTGTTCCACCATTGATCTGCTGTATCTTGGAGTAAGTAAACAACAAAACTCACTTTATACTTTTTAGGCACATCCAATGTGTCAATTTTTTTTTTGTACTTCCCGCAACTATTTCATTTCAGCAGGAGGGTCATGCCTTCCATAAAAGTTAGGCAGGTTCAACTTACAAAATTGATTAAAGTTTTTGGCTCGCCTAGCTTTATGTGTTTGTTCATCAAAACCGGGTAGTCTCTGAAAAGCTTGTTGGATAATCGTTACCGGGTCTGGAGCATGTGGTGCTTGAGGTTGTGGTGGTGGTACTTCAGGTGGGATATTCCTTGTCTCTCTTCGAGAAGGCATCTTTCTAGTCTGTATTTGATGTATCTGACGTGTTAGTAAAATGATGTTGATACACGATCATTTTAAGAAAAGAAAATAATTCTAGTCTAATGGGTGCCACGGTCTAAGTTTTTTTTTTTTTCTTTAAAAACCGAAAGCTCTTATACCAATTTTTCTATCACGATCCGAGGCCAGAGTCAGTGGCAGAATGGGTATTTAACAAATCTGAAATACAAAAATTTAATTTTAAAGTTTCAAAAATTTAGAAACATTTATAAAGGCCTCTAGATAGTGATTAAGTAAAAGTAAACCTACATTAAATGCATCACTCTTTAAACTAGATTGAAATAAAACTAATTGTTCAAAGTCGTACATCGAAACATCCATCACATCTTAAAATAAAGCTTACATAACCATAAATAAAATTATAATTCCTACCTAAGTCCAACACCTACAAATCTAGTAGGAATTACCAAAGTAAAATAAATACTAGTAAACTTCAGAAGTCACTAGCTAAGCCTCTTTATCTAAGTCACACTGGATACCACCTAAGGGGGGGAGAAAAGGGGGATGAGCTAACGCTCAGTAGAGAAACAATCACTAGTTTTTATAATAAACAATTTATTTATTTTCACAAATTCTAGCATGGTTAGTTTCTTCATTCTAAACATTTCACAAATACCAATTTCTCAAACAGGTTTATCAAAATCCATGTTCACAAAGCCAATATCAAAACATATTCCAAAATACGGTGTACATACTATCCAAGTCCATCGCAAATGCACTAACTATTTCCTAGTTCTATAATGCCTAGATTCTTGACATACGTAAGTTCCATATCATCTATATGATGAACATGGGTTATTCCAGTGTTCTATGGGACACTGTGATTTCGACGGCCACGTGAGATAATATGCATACAAGTGTGTGATATGATGTGAATATGTACATTTTGTGATCAAATCAGTAAATAAACCATGCAACGATTTTCATTCATTTAAAATCACGAATTTAAATCAAATCACATTTTTCGTAATATTGAAATCATGAAATTTAATTTAATCAAAATCAATTCAAACTATTTATGATAAATAAATTTAAAAGTAAGTAATCGAGTCCCTACCTTAATTGAGTATAATAATCCTCTATAGAGTTTGTATAAATTTTTATGAGTCGTTTGGAAATCTATTGGGCGAATTAGTGACTAAAGCAGCTTGCTTTTCCAACGGAGTCTCGAATGGAAAAACGGACATTACCACTGAATTCTTAGTATCCAAAATATCTAGGTTAGACAATAATTCGACCGATTTGGATTTCAGCTCAGAACCCAACTGTGGCACGCAAAATGAGACTATTCATCGTGTCTCGAAATTCGTATCACCTCGAAACATATCGATATTATATATCAAAATTTATCTCTCGACCTTACTAAACCCAATTTCGACGTCGAAACTCCGTTTTGAGACTTTGAACCTTAAACTGACCTTAAAATCCAAAAGCTACAAAAATTCTACTTTTCTATAGTATTTAGAAAAATATCATCTTTTTGAGTATTTATAAAAAATAAAACTTCTTAGAAAACATGTTAGAAAATATCAATATCCTAGAACTATATAGGGAAATATCATTTTTTTTAACTCAGCCCGAGGCCTTATACCTCACTTTTAGCCCAATTCTTTGTCAGCTTACAAAAATACCATTTTCTGAAAAATATTTATATAAATACCAATATTCTGAAAATATTTATAAAAATATCACTTCTTGCTAATTTTTATCCATAGGCCCGAGGCCAAAATGGTTTAATATTTATTATGGTTACAAAAATACCATTTTCAGTTGAATTGATTTGGGAATATATCAATTTTCTAAATGAAAAAAATGGCATTTTTCTAAACTTGGTTTAAGGTCGATTAGTAGCCACCATATTAGACTTTCAGGCCAACAGTAAGTCAGATTTCAAAAATATCATTTTTCTATTTCTGACTTACAAAAATACTAATTTTTCTTTTTGAAATTTCTAACAAACCTAGTCCTAATTACACACAACTCAACTACTCCTTGTTATACCTTAATTCACTTAATCTCATCGTTAAATCCTATGACCAATAACATAGATACTCTAAAAATAATTACACAAATACCTTAATATAAAACCTATTCAAGGTTACAATATCTTACCGAAAGAGTTCTCCGGTGAATGAGCGTACAACGTTGAGATGACCAACCAAGCCTAACCGCACCGCCGTATAAAGGTTCCGATGTTCCAACGGAGGTGACTCGTCGAATATAGTGGCGTATACATTATTTCTTCAGCGGCCATTTCTCGTTTTCGTTTGCTTTGGAAGTTTTCCAACCGACTCTAACCAAGAGTGTTTAGGTGGGTGCCAAGAAAATGGCTCAAGAAGAGTTGATCTAGTTCTTATTGAGTTCTTACCAATAGGTGATAGATGAAGAAGAAGAAGATGATAGTGAAGGAGATGGTTTCTTACGTGCATGAAGGAGTGATAGGAATAATAGAAAGGAAAAGAAAAGAAAAGAAAAGAAAAGAAAAGAAAAGAAAAATTGAGTAGGAGACAACTTGTGGGAGACTGTATGTGGGAGACAACATGTGGGATGAGTTGGTGTCATAAGTAGAAAGGAGAATGGATGCATGTGGGTGTGGTTGTAAGTTGTTGTTATTTATTTATTTTTTTAACAAAAATATTTATATATCCTTAATTGAAAAATGGGTTTCTACATGAGGTGTTCCCTCTCCTCTTCTAGTCATGGATCTGGCATTTTCTATCTTGTTTAATTCTCTATGTAGTATTCAGAAATATCAATAAAAGAAATTAAAAATTAAGTGAGACCTTGCCAAATAAATTATCATCACCAATCGATTCCAGAAATTACAAGTACCTATACTAGCTACTGATCCAAATCAACGACAACAAGAATTATTTTTAGTTCAATAGATTTATTCCCTTAAATGTGAATATGAAATACTTTTTTATTACTAGACATATTAGACTGCTAAAGGAAAGGCAAAGAAAGAGCTTTTTTGTTAAACTAAACATAATCAGCATCTACCCATCACTAAAATGCCTTAGACTCATACTAATTAATTAAAGCACATTGGACATATTAAATGTGAAAGCTTTACATCAAAATGAATAATAAAGCACATAGTTCCTGGCTTTCTCTTATGCCAAAGGGAATAAACAGTACTAATTACAAGTATTGTCATGCAAATTAATAAGGCAAGGTACATAGCATTGTGTGTTCTCCAACTCTGAGCCAACTCAATTTCACAAGGGGGCTTTGTTTCATAGTGAAAAGTTGAAGACATACAAGGGATTAATTCACTGACCGAGCTATGTAAATATTCTTCCTGAGGGACGCAAAACTTGTAATAGTTAACCCTTGTGAGATGGACCGTAACCAATAAGAATAACACAATTAGAAGTTGTGATTGACAACTTATGAGACTGTTTAGGATGAAAGCAAACGAAAATAGGAACATATATATTCAGCTGGTTAATTTGTGCTGAAAAATTGTTTCAGATGGAGAACAGAATTGTGAAACTGGTGTAGTTAAATGATTTGTTAGGTATTGACATACCCGAAGGAAAAGCATCCCACCATTATTTCAAGGGGAAACTAGCTTGTTCTATAATATGTTGGTGTTTTCGCTAGCTCTTCCATTTTGTTGGTGAGTATGAGGGCAAGGATGTCTGAACACCACGCCAAGTTCTTTAAAATCGTTCATAAAGCGGAATTTATTCTCTGCTCCAGTCAGTTTGAAGATGAAAAGATTTTAGCATTGAAAAATCTCTCAACATAAGCATCAAATTGAACGAAGATATGACTCCAGGTTTTGACTTCTAGGAAAAAATCCTGAGTGTCTGTACTTTAAACATGAATAAAATGGACCTCGCATTTGAAATGTTCAGTGTACGCTTAGGGTGAAGGAACCCACAAATCGGAGGTCACAATATTAAAAGGTCAGAGATCTCAAATCAAACGAGGGAAAAGAACGATAATTCATTTTTCATTAGACTTGAGAATAGGATTTAAGAATAGTGGACAGTACTTTTTATAAAATTCGAGTTCGTGAATGGCCAAGTCTT
>JXTC01000296.1:2218-13613 GCA_002914845.1 Trema orientale
TGCAGATGAGGAGGCACATTTTGGTACTGACTAGCTGGTTGCCTGGCTTGCTTTTTGTCACCGTGATCATACAGATGTGGACGAGCTTGACCTGTGGGCGACATTTTTGTTTTGAGATATGTTGGTGTAATATAAATACTACTCCTGATGATAAAATAGACGGGTGAAAATCTCTTTTGATTGTACATTTTGTAAAGACACTTTTAACAAGCAATGCCATACAGTTACTTTTGTTTAAAAGGTTTGAAAAGTTCAAATTTGCCCACTTTTTTATAAAACTAAAGATATGATTTAAGAAAGAATAACACTTCCTAGTTTGGCTGTATATGACAAATATGGTTAAACTAGGAGGTGTTACAAGGGTAATCACAAATGATAAGCTTCTAGAGTTTTAATCGAAGAAACCCAATCTACAAAATAATTTCTATACAATTTCCTAAGGGTGATCATATATAGAAATCTAACTAATGGATTTATAATGAAAAACTTAGGTCTTAATCAGGTAAGCCTTCTCCCACTCAATCTATTTAATTAATTATAAGATTTATTATGATTTACCAAGTTGTCTAAATCTAATTAGATACTCTAAATCATAATTAATATGGATAACATTATGATATTATCTAGGTAGCATTCCCTATTCTATATGGCATGTTATCATAAATAAAGATTTGCAAGAATAATCACATAATAATTGTAATAAATAAACAAAGTATTAAATAGCATATCCTATAGCCCTAGTTGCCTTAGAATCTTAAATTACAAAGTTTGGAATTAAATTGAGGATCTTGATCTTCAAATCTTCCAATTTCGTAATCTTTGTGATCTTCAATATTTTTTCTACAAAATCTATTATGATAAATATAAATATTGAAGGACATACAAATTTGGAAAAATATTATATTTTCTGTTTAAAAATATTTTCTTACTTAAAAAAACAAATCTAGATTCTCCATCTTCATCTTCTTCCTCCATTGTTGGCCTTCTAAATTTTTCCACCGTTGTTCTTCTTCCAAAAAAATTACATAAATCTAGATGTACAAAATCTAATATAGGAAAAATGGGAATCCTAGAAAAATTCTCAGGGAGGAAAACATAGTGATGATAGAACATTGTACTTATTATAATTCCAATAAAAAGATTACACCATAAAATTCTATAACCATGACCAAGGTTCATAAAATTAACAAATCCATAAACCATCCGTAACATAAAAATTGATATACATTCATCATCATAAGACAAAAATTAATTAACCATTCATAGAATCCTAGAGTGCAAAATCCATCTAAAAATCGCAAACATGCATATAAAAACTAAATAATTAAGAACAAGACAAAGAGAAAGATTTGCATACAGTAAATACACTATAATAAAACCGTGGCTCTAATACCAATTGCTGGTTATTTTTTATGAAAAACGTAATAAAATTAAAGATGAGCGGAAGTATGGAAAACACAACTTTTTCTGGATTATAACTTTTCATAAAAATATTTAGGATCTTTGTTATGATCTAAATACATACAAGAGATAGTATACCTCTAAAAGTAAGTCTTCCTTCCTATGTACTAAACTTGCAACTTCAGAGGTAAGTGGGCCCTTCGATCTTGATCAAGCTTCAGGTGAGAATCCAAGAACTCCAATAACCTCAAATAGTGGCTCCAAGATTTTCTCTCTCTCTTTTTTCTCTCAACAAGGGGTGAGAAGAGCCTTTTATAGGCTATTCCCTAAGGGGCCATGGGCTGGTTGAAATTCCTCTGCTCTGATAAGCAGATGGTAGGCCTAAAGGTCCACCATATTGCTGGTGTTTACTGGAATAAATATCCGGAAAATATTTTCATAAAATGATTTTCAAGAACACCATAGTTTTGTAAAATCAAGAGACGCAGCGGAATTGGTCGTTTAAAATTTTTCTTTTTACAAAACACTTCGGATCGTGATCTAACATAAATTAACTCTTGATCTAGACAAGAATAATACCTGGATTCGCTCCACAACCTTCTCGTCTTCCCGTCTATTCTCGAAACCCGTTTGATTGATCCGGTGAGTGGTCACCTTCTTGATTTCCAACAAAGAGATCCACAGAAGAACAAGAAAATAATCTTCTTGAACCGATTTCTCCGGTATGGCCGAAAAAACACCAAGGATAGTGAAACCCTAGTGCTGGCCGATTTTCCTCTCTCCCTTCTTCTCTCTATTATGCGTGTAACACCCTCTTCCTTAAGGGGTGTTTCACGTGTTATGTATATTGTGTAGTTAGAGAACTTTTCTCTTAACTATAGAGAGATTAGTAAACCCTAATGGGCTTATTGGGCTTGTTGGGCTCAACTGATCATCAAATAACTATTGGGCTTTAATTTGAGCTAGACAGGGGACCAGATGGATCCATAAAGCCCAAGCTCCAATGGACCATATATCCACTATCATAATTAACTTTTAATTATGATTGGGCCTTGTCCATTAATATTGGGACACACTACTATAGGCCCAATATTGAACTCTTGAACTAAATGTCATTTATTTTTCTGTGAAGCTTGTTAACAATTAATTAGCTTGATCCATTTAGCATATACTATACCTGTAGACATACCCCCGATGCAATGCCGTACTAGTAAGGTGAAATTACCGTATTACCCTTCTAGTACATATTTACCTTTGAGTTACCATTTTTCATTTAATGGATAATAGTTGACTATAGTGTTTGTATCTGCTCATACTAACACAGTCAAATTCACATAGTGAATACCGGGGCCCTGGTTTATATTATCCAAGTACTTGAAAAAACTCAAAGTGACATTATATGCATGGTGTCCATTATGAGAAACGTTCTACACATTTCATATACCTTATCTTCCAAGATACCGGAGTTTGAACCATAAATCGGAACTAGTCCTTTAGTAACTCAAGAAGACAAAACACATAAAAGCAAGTTCGTTAATCACTAGGATTAAGGTCTTCTACAATAGTGCTAGATTAGTGAAATTAGAAATATGAGTTACGGCACTTAACCTCAAATTCTAATTCACTAGGTCCTGTTCGATGTTGTTATAACTTTCTTATAACACACTAGTGTTTCTATCCGAAGACTCACTTCGATAATTAGAGACTTCATTAATTAAATAGACAACACTACATTCTATGGCATAGTAAAGTATTCCATCTTCAATATGCAGAATGCGAACAATTTAATTTAGACATAATGAAATAAAGAATATAATGTCTCCCACATATGAACTCTTCATACGAATAATTCTTTATTACTCATTTCATGTCTTGGAATCTTTTAGATGTTTGCATAAAATAAACATACACATCACATGTATATCAATAGAAATTCATAACATGGAATTTATTAATAATAAATAGATACTAAATAATCCAACAAATATTGTTTATAATGTCTAAATAATAAACTTCTTTATAGGACATTATTCCAACACATATTGTCTAGCCTTTCTCTCCCTTTTTGTGTAATTTCCTGGAAACCTATTTGAGCACAATTGATCTCACGTAGCCCAATATGTTAGTGTAGGTTGGGGACCGAAATGGACCTATTTAATTCACACTTCAATAGACAATGACCCAGTTACAAATAACTCGTAATAAAAGTAGACTTGTACTATTAGTTATGGAGTTATTCTATAAAAGGTTCAAACTGTACCCTTGAATTAAATAAATAACAAAAGATACTTTATAATTGAAATTATGTCCATTAGATAATTAACATGTACATGTGTTTCCCACTTGAATACTGATAATTAGAGCGAGAAAAAATTACCGTTTTGTGCTTCCAATTATATCTTTTAATTCCTTGATATAAGACTATATCTAATAGGCTTATAGAAAGTCTTCGATTAATAAAATATCTAATTTTATTAATTACTTAGCTAAGATTTAAATCGTCCAAGCTCCTATAGCTCCTCAAGGCGGTATTCAATTCTCTACATAATAGAGTTGTGGATTCTATATGTATAAGCATATGTTCCCAATACCCATAATAATGCATTACCAGGATGCTAGGGTCTAAATCGTCGATTTCTTGATATGTACCTTTTAACATATCAAATAATACAAATTACAAACGGGAGTTCATCACTTATTTCAGGATTAAGAAAGACATGCGTTAATTATCTAGTTTGTGAGAATATATTCTTATCAACGACACTTATTATAAGAACATATTTCACATAGTCCATGTTCAATATTTACACACTCAGACTTTTTGCACATAGTCACACATAGATTAAGACACACTATAAATGCACAAAGTCTTATAATAGGATCTAAGAGAAGTGTCCAGCTTCTCTTATTAGTTGTGAACAATCTTATTTAATTTAATTAGAGAAAATATGTCTTAATGTTACGCTAAAATTATACACGTAAAATGACCGCAAGTGCACGATGTCAAGTTTTATAGTAAAATAGAAAGTAGGGTTGTCGAATCCACGGAGATTGGAATTAAATTCTACCAAGTACTGTAATTGAGTAGTCCTAATTTTATCTAGAAAAATCGATTAAATGGTAGTATTTGGATAATTAAACTATAATTGAAAACAAATAATTTAAAGAATAATTAATGAATAAAGCCAAATGCGATGTAGTGGAAGAAGTAATAATATGGTAAAAATGCTAGAGGTTTGATTTCATTTGACTATCCCCTATGTCCTTCAACTATCAATGTTACTAAGAACTAAATCCCAAAATGGCTATAAGCTAGAGCTCACAAGTAATTCTACTCTCTTTCTCAAGAATGAAAAGGAAAATACCCCTAATTCTCAATTTCAATATCTCTATCTAAAATTGGCAAATTAGAGGTTCATTAAGTTTGATTGGTCTAAAAATAAACCTCAAAGGTTAAAATAAGTTTTCTCAAACTCTATTTAATTCTAGGTTATGTAACTCTACACCTAATTCCGCAATTTAACTCTCTCAAGTCAAAATTCTAGAATCAACATCCTAAGAGTGGCCAATCAAAAGAGAAGCAATAAGAACAAGAGTACACAAATAACCAAATGGAATAAATCACAAAACCAACATTGACAATCAAGATATAGGTTCAAGTCAAACTATATCATTCCTCTAGCAAAACTTTTAGTTCATGATAGAAAATAACAAACACAATCCAACAAAAATCAACATTGAAAACATAAAAGGAAAGGAAGAAGAACTCTTTTTGGAATGACGAGAATCTCTTCACATGTGTCTTCTTCCTCATCTTTCTCCTTGAAAGTAGCTGCCAAGCTCTAGAAAAATGTCCCCCCCCTAGATATCCCTTTCGGATCCCCAAAAGATCCTGTAAACACCCTTTTGGCGGCTAGGTTAAAACTGGCCGAAAAGTGCCAGATCACAGGGTAGTGCCGCGACACTGTCTACGTAGCGCCGTAGCGCTGAGCAAATGGCCAGAAATTTCGAAACGATAGCATCGGGGCACTGGGCAGAAAAGGGGGCAGCGCCGCGGCGTTGATGGTTCTCGAAAAATTTCCGGAACCTTCAATGCCGCGGTGCTGGTGGCACAGCGCCGCGGCGCTGATGCTTCTACTCAAAAACGCCACATTTTCAGCTAGCTCTCAAAATGATCTTCTCCAACGCTTTAAGGATTGATTGGATCATGAGAAAAATGAGTGAAAACACGAAATCAAGTAAAATAAACGAGAAAAGCAAGCAAAAATAGAGATAAAAACAAGGCCAAATAAGTGAATAAAATTCACTTATCAAATTCCCCCAAACTTGATTTTTGCTAGTCTTCGAGCAAAAGAAACAACAAAGAAAGAAAAAGAAATAGAAGAAAAGAAAGAAACAAGAAAAAGAACGGACACTAATGTGAATTGTTCACCCATAGGCATCAAATATTGTTCAAAATTGTAGTTCCAAGAGAATTACTGAACATTGATAACATCTAGAATTTCAACTATGCACGAATTATGCTTTTCCTTACAATTTCTAGATTGTGAGTATGTGTAGAAAACCTAAACGCATTCGACTACTTTTAGTCCAGACTAGTTTATGTAAACTAATGACATGAAGAATAACGATCTCACCTCCCTCCATAAGCTTGCTTTTCAAACTAATGTCTACTAATGTAGGTTACACATCACTGAAGATCAATATGGCTTTTGAAAGATTTCGAAGAACAGCTCGGGTGCAGGTAAGATGATAAGGCAAAGAATTTCGGTTAGAAACCCCCTAGAGCATAACCACTTTAATCCGTGATTTAATTTCTCTTCAAACCCCAAGGTAAAAAATGTATGGTTTCCCCTAAACATAGCGTTTGCACTAATGATTCCTGTTACCAGTAGAGCTTTCCATATGTTGCCATACCCTCGAGACGAGACTAGGTTTTTTTTTTTTTTTTTAGGGTATGGCAATTTTCACAAGGACCACATTTTCACCACTTATCCAAAATTCACTCGGTTTTCATAATAATCTTTACAGTTATAACAAGTGATCAAGGTGTTGGGTGAGGGTTTAGTAAATGAAAAGAAACTGGGTTCAAAGTATCGGAATCAATATAAATGGTTTTAAACTCAATGAGGGTTTCTCGATGGTTAAGGTGGGCTTAAAAGGCTCAATTTATTCAAGGATGGCCTATATCATATCTCTAATAATACTTAGCCTAGGATTTCACCTCAAATAGTTTTCAAACAAGTTCTAGAGTTTGATAAGATCGTAAGGAAACAACTAATTTGCATAAACTTCCTCTAGATGTCAAAGATAGAGAATGCGAAGCTACGTGCTCAAAAATACGTAGTAAAATTTTAAGAAAACATAACTCAGGACAGAGCCAAGCACACAGATCAAGTCAATATCTAGAATTGTCCAAGGCCTACTTTTCGTGCAATCAATTTTCTTATCATTAGCCTAAAGAGGGTGAACAAACCAATTTTATTTTTTATTTTATTTTTGCTAATTGGAAGAAAATAAAACAAAAGATACACTAAACAAAGAAAACATAAAAACACTCCCCCAAACTTAAAACAGACATTATCCTCAATGGAAAGAAAACTCCCCTGAAAGACGGCATCAATCGTTTGTGCCATCGTCATCATGAGGTGGAGGTGGGGTGGAGGTTGGTACGGCTGGAACTGAGGTGGTGCAGGAAAAGAGATACTCCCTGGAGCAGTGTTAAGGGAACAGTTAGTGAACAACTGCACCAGTGCTTCATTGAACTACACCTGGTACTGGAAACTCTGCGCTTGGCGGTTAGTATACTGGTGGAATTGCTGCTCGAAGTTGCCCTGCCACTGCTGGTAGGCCAGTAGAGTCTACTGTAACTGACTCATCTGCTCCCGCATCTCAGTGATCTATCCAGCCCAGTCTATGGAACTAGAACTAGTCGTGGGGGGTGATGGAGCGGAGGGACCGGGGGCCTGAGGTGGCTCTGCTGCCTCTTGCTATAGATGCTCTAGCTCCTCTCATGATGGGACATGGTAGTGGGAAATGATCGTCCACATCAGGGCACCCTTAGGATGCACAACAACCTCTCCTAGTCGAGTGGGGACATCAGCTTGATGGCACAGCTCGTAAATCAAAGAGGGATGACCTAGACCTGCAACGATGCTACCTCTGGCTATAAGGAGAATGGAGCTCTGGATGATGTTCCCAACATCAATAGTGAAATCCTTCAGTATGGCATAGTTAAGGGCTGCCCGTTCTTTGGTGACTCCACTAATATTGCTGGAAGGGAGGGGCTTGGCAGAGATGAAATAATGCATGGCATTAGCATTTCTGCATAATCCTACAGCTGGAACGTTGATTACATCAGTCTGAGGTCGCTTCCACCTTGTGGCTGGGTAGGTGAGGAACTGAATGATGGCTTCAGGGTCAAAACCATTTTCCCACAGCTTAGAATAACCACTATCATCAATATCTGGAAGGTGGTAGTATCGGTTGATAGTAGAGCAGTCAAAAGACACCCATTTGCCTCAAACAAAAGCCTTGAGGTTGGTGTGCTAGCATTGGCATAAAATTCAGCCACCACCTGATGGGTAGCAGCTGGCAGTTGCTTTGCAAATTCTTTCCAACCTCTGTTCTCGATAATGGCTTCAAT
Source organism: Trema orientale (assembly GCA_002914845.1). Classification (NCBI taxonomy): domain Eukaryota; kingdom Viridiplantae; phylum Streptophyta; class Magnoliopsida; order Rosales; family Cannabaceae; genus Trema; species Trema orientale. The sequence continues at coordinate 10,266 of JXTC01000296.1, forward strand.
TTCATCACCCGGAGTGACAAAACCTCTTTCTTTGATAGGTCCTTTGTGTGTCATGAGCTTATGAAACCTATCTTCTGCTTCAGCACTGATGAAAAGCTTCTTATCATAAGAAGATGAAGAGGAGGCAGTGGTAGTCTTTCTCTTTTTCGGTGCCATGGGGACAAAACAAAGCAAATCCCAGCAAGCTTACCAAAATCTCCTCACAAAATACCCTCCATGAAGTACATAAAGTAGGAGGCTCTACAAAAGTATCTAAGGCAAGTACAACTCAAGCAAAGGCCACCACATCCAAAATGGTTAAACCCAAGGAATTTGATTGCACCAATAACTTAAGAGGACAGAATGAGGTTGTCGCATCACCAATGAATAGGACACAAATTAAACCAAACCAGCAGCTAGTAATCACAATTCCTTGAAAAATCACCAGAGCAAAAATCACCACAACATATGTGCAACAAGAGTATCTCAAGACCCCAACCACCTAGATGTGTACATTAACTGCACAATAGTCATTCATTGGGTAAAAGTTAGGTAAGGAAGCTCCACGGGGGTTCCAATTCAAGGATTAAGCAATCAAAGTTCAGTGGGTAATTTGATCAAACACTTGGTGTGCATGCTCCATTGGTGTAAAAAGTAGATTCTCTCAAAACTATTACAATTACCCAATGCAATAAGAATCAGAGATAAGAAGAAAAAACACCAACTAATCTCGGAATGCACCTCAAACAAATCACCCACATGGACTTACCTGGTAGAGAGGAGATGCTTGTGTGCTTCAATGATGGACAATGAGGAATTTGCAAAAGCGCTTCAATGGTGAATTCTTCAAGATTTGGTGTTTAGGGTGCAAGAGAGGGAGTTGGGGTGATGAGTGGAACAGTTTTAAGGGAGGGGTGCAAGAGAGGGAGTTGGGGTTATGGGTGGAACGGTTTTGAGGGAGGGGGAGTAGTGAAAATAAAAGGGATAAACGGGTTCTGGTTATTTGATCAGAACCGATGGTGCCCCAGCGCTGTCCCATTTTTTTTTGGTTTCTTTTTTCATTTTTGTTTTTTTTTTATATTTTCAATTTTTTTTTTTGAATTTTCGGAATAAGGGAGCAGCGCCACGGTGCTGCCTATAGAGCGCCATAGTGCTGCCTATAGAGCGCCGCAGCGCTTGAGCCTCTGGAACAGAGAGCCATAGCACTCTGCCTGTTTGCCACAAAACATACTCAATTTGACCTGTTTTGAGGCCTATCATACACCAAATACAAGGAACACACCCCCAAACTCAATTTTAGTTCCCAAAACAATAAAACAATAGAAATTAAAATAAAACAAGAGGTATGGATTGGGTTGCCTCCCATATAGTGCTCGGTTTAACTGTCCTCAGCCTGACTTTCTTTAACGTCTTCACTTTGGATCTCCAAGGGAGATTTCCTCAACAATTCTCAGCTCGCCTGCATAATAATTTGAGGGGTTGACCGTTCACCCGAAAAATAGCTTTACCCATTGCTTCAAGCTCAATAGCTCCGAATGGGAAAACCTTGCAGACAGTGAACGGACCGGACCATCTGGATTTGAGCTTTCCAGGAAATAGCTTAAGTCTTGAGTTAAAAAGGAGGACTTGTTGTCCGGTTTTAAACTCTCGCCTCAAGATTATTTTGTCGTGCCATTTCTTGTCTGTTCCTTGTAGATCTTTGCATTCTCATAGGCTTCATTCTAGAATTCTTCCAATTCGTTGAGTTGCAATAATCGTTATTCCCCAGCGGCCTTCAAGTTAGGATTCAACCTCTTGATTGCCCAAAATGCTTTATGTTCCAGCTCGATGGGTAGGTGACACGCCTTCCCAAACACTAATTGGTAAGGTGACATACCGATTGGTGTCTTGAAATCCGTCTTGTACGCCCATAACGCATCTTCAAGCTTGGATGACCAATCCTTCCGGTTTGTGCGCACTGTTTTCTCCAAGATTTGTTTCACCTCTCGGTTGGATATTTTAGCTTGCCCGTTAGATTGAGGGTGGTAGCCAAGTGCCACCTTGTGTCTTACTCCATAGCGACCTAAGAGAGAATTGAACAACTTGTTACAAAAATGTGTACCTTCGTCACTAACGATCGCTCTTGGAGTGCCAAACTGTGTAAAGATGTACTTGTGAAGGAATTTCAACACCACCCGGGCATCATTCGTTGAAGTGGCTATTGCTTCCACCCATTTTGACACGTAATCTACCACTAGCAAGATATATTGGTTTCCAAAAGACAGAGGGAAAGGTCCCATAAAATCTATTCCCCATAAATCAAAAATCTCAATTTCAAACATGTTAGTTAAAGGAAGTTCATGGCGTCTTGATATATTTCCCGTTCTTTGGCACTGGTCACAAGTTTTACAAAAGTATAACGATCACAAAAAATAGATGGCCAATAAAAATCAGATTGCAATACCTTTGCGGCGGTCCTTGTTAGACCGAAATGACCCCCATAAGCCGATGCATGATAAGCAAGGAGAATGTCTTGAACTTCTTCTTTTGGGACGCACCTTTGGATTATTTGATCTGAACAATTCTTGAATAAGATTGGATCGTCCCAAATATAATTTCTCATATCATAGAGAAATTTCCTCTTTTGTTGGCTAGACATACTTCGTGGCAACACTTTACAAGCAAGATAATTAACAATGTCAGCAAACCAAGGAAGATTTACCTCTATTCCAAAGAGTTGCTCGTCCAGAAAGAATTCATTGATGTTTAATTGATCCTTCGCTTCTTCCACTTCTAGCCTTGAAAGGTGATTTGCTACGACATTCTCGCTCCCCTTTTTATCACGAATCTCCACATCAAATTCTTGGAGCAATAGTGTGACGTCCCCCGATCCCACACACGTACGTGAGGATATTCGTAAAATTATTTAGTGAGATCGGGAGAAGCCATTCGACTTGGAACTGACAAAATCGGGGAAAATTTAAACTTTTTATGCTTTCTGGGAGAAAAAGGGAAATTCTACTCACTCATAATTATACGTAGTCTGATGTATACATATATACATACTCACATAGTGGACCTCTCAAGAAAATATACATAATGTACACACTCAAAAATAGCTTATCAGGAAACCACAGCGTCAAAATGCTCATATACACAAGCCGCGGTCAGAAAGTCGGCGCTCCTCCTCTATCTCATATATCATCAGTACCTTCTGCAATGTAAGAATATTTATGAGTATAAAACTCAATAAGTAACGTATGCAGATGCAGAGTGCACACGACAGAGGACAAATAATCATATGATTGGGATCCTTGTGTATATTGTATTGCCTGACAAGACCGTGAATCGCATACTGAGCCACTCAGATAGCATATAACATATCATGAG